>NJDC01000329.1:102731-114549 GCA_002245475.1 Calephelis virginiensis | reverse complement strand
AATAGTTTCATTTAATATTATTTTTTTTTACTTGGGATTATATAACGCTACAAAACTAGAATCTAATTCTAAAATCTAATCTTAAGCAAGTTTAAGTTGTGTTGTGTGTGTTCATGCGCTTAAGAACCGTTTGCATATGTATGGTCAAAAATTACACATATTAGAAGTTAAACAATTGACCCATGAGGGTCATCGTCATTCTAAGACTTGGGTTGTTATTGACAGCCTTCTAAGTGTTTAAAACAGCCTTTCCCAAAGTGGGCGATAACGCCCCCTTGTGGGCGCTGGAAGCCTAGAAGGGGGCGGTATAAATCTTGAAAAAAATGTTTTTTTTTTAAACTAGGCGGACAAGAAAAAAACGAGGGGGGGGGGCGCTACAAAACAACTGATTTTCAAAGTGGGTGTTACATGAAATAAGTTTGGGAACCTCTGGTTTAAAATAAGAAAAAAATGGGCTGCACTCCGGGAGTGCCGGCATAAGTAAAAACTTGAATATTATCGTTGTGCATTTTTGATATTTTGGAATGGTTAGGGAATAATTTTGCACAAATTGCTTTAATTATCAGTATGAAAGTACTATCATTTATGTGTTAGAATACAATATTCATTTATTGCGCTATCGTACACAAACATGACGACACGAACATTCGCGCTAGCGCCCTGCGCCGTCTTATTCGCGCAAGCGCCTTGCGCCGTCTTACGAATTTTCGTCTTACGAAATTTCGGGTCTCGTGTCCTGGCGCAAATTTAGAAAATTTTACCCGTTCCAAAATAGTGCACAACGCCGCTAAAGAAGTTTTCACTTCAACTAGTTTTTAACATATTCTTTACTACGTAACTAATATCGTAAGATTTTGATATAGTGGCAATTATGAATTAAAAAAATGGAGCAATTTAGCTAAAATGTTACCTGGATGGGGGTGTCATTACAGGCATTTTAAGATACGTTTTAAGAATACTTAAGTTTAAATTGAATTTTATTCAAGGTTTAAGAATACTTACTCATTATTCCTAAAGCCTATTACCCATTTAATGCTTTTCAGTTAAATTACAGTCTGTGTAAGTATATTGTTTGAGTTGAGTTTAAACTCAAACTATATATAAATATCAAGGATATAGATTCAATAGTGGTCTACGATATCAAAGTCGGTATCGAAATGTGTAGAATTGGCCAAAAACGGCTAAGCGGTTTAGCCATAAAAGTTTAACAGACACACAAACAGACATACTTTCGCATTTCTAAGATTATTATAGATGTACCACATTGTTGTTGCCAAGATAGTTTGTTGCTGAATGAGAAATTGTGTTTAATCTCCACTAGTGACAGTAATGTTGATTTAGAGTCACAATGGCGGAGATAATACAGCTTCTTTGCTAAAATGTATTCTCAATACAATGATGTTTATATTGCAACCTTGCCTGTATGCAATAAAGAAGCTTAAAATTAACTTTAAAATAGCATTTAAAAGCTATCTTTTCATAGGTTTTGTGAACTTTTAATAAAAATAAGTATCTTCACGCCCATATCCCCGTAGAGGTAGGCAGTGGCACAACCAGGGTACCCACGACTAGCCGAAGATACTAAGTCCCATAATGTGATAGGTGGCAAGTCTATCGCCAACCGGGCACATATCCTATCCCGAGCAACATTTTTTTTTATTAGAAAATTGGATTTTTCCAATTTTCATTTTGTTGCCCGACCCGGGATTCGAACCCGGGACCTCATGCAGTCAAGTCCAACAACTGAACCGCTAGACCGCAGAGGCGATTTGAATAAAAATTCAAATTGCATTCTGGAATACAAGTCTGTATTATTTTATGTTATTCATGGGTAAAAAAGCGTAGTTTTTAACCGATTCCAACTCAGAAGGTTCTCAGTTCGACAGTAATTTGGTTTCGAATGTTTCTCATGCGAAAGCCAGCTGATTTTGATGCTTCTTTCTTAAAAAAATATAGGTCACGATTCTGAGCAGCCCTTTATAAATTTATCATGATTTGACTATCAGATTTTGGGTTACACTCAACATTGCATACATTTTTCACTTATCATTGCGGTAATCTAGGAGTAAGCATACATGCTCAACTCCACTGACCAACCGCGAGGCTAAGGTTCGATTCCCAGTGGGGGCAGACATTTGTATGACGGACATTTAGGTCTCTGCATTTCCGGGCCTGGGTATTTATAAAATTTACTCAGGTATGTATTTATTTCTATGTATTTAAATCGTTATATATTTTTTTATTAACTTTTGGGTTAGATTTAAGTTGTGTAACTTGTCCAAGAAGATTTCATTTGTTATGCAAGATTAAGTATAACTCAAAAAGTGCTAGTAGGGTGTTGATAAAATTTGTGTAGGACTATTTCGAAATAATTTGCTATCTTTAGAAAAAAGATTAGATTAAATCAAAAAGTAGTACCTAACATAACAGTTGGAGTTGGTTTCTAAATAAAAATATAAATGTGGTGTCGTGGGATACCAGGTAGGGACGAAGTTTCTTCGGCTAATGTGGAATCGACACAATACATGAATATATAATAAGCATTGGCGGGTTGAAGTGAGGGAGAAAGAGAAAGTTATTATACACTACTCGCTTGTGTATACGACTGTCGCGCCTGCTTACGTCTAATTTAACGGTTTTATTCCCACTTTTTCTTACGGTTTTTAGTTCGGTCGCTCAGCAAAATCCCTATATCCTCCCAGCCTGCCGTAAGGAACTTTGTTCCAATAAATAAATATCCTTGGACACACAATGAATCTAACCCCAATGTAAACAATTTATATGCTTGTGCAATGGGTGTTAGCCAACAATTTTAATTCATAGAAATACTTAAAAAGATATCAAAATAAATGTAATAAACACCCAGACCCGGAAATGTAGATATATAAAGTATCTTCACTTTAGATATTTACATTTCCAAGTCTGGGATACTTAAATGTTCAAAACACAATTGCCTGCCCCCGTCGGGAATTGACCCGAGCCTTGCGTTTCGCCTGTGTATTTAGGCGTGTACGCTAGCCACTCGACTAACAAGATGTTTAAAATAGAGGCGGTTTTTGCAATTTTGCTCGCTTAATTATGACTGCGTTATTCTTCACTGGGTATGCAATACGCCAATCAGTTTATCGTTGTTATTTAGTAAGTTCGTATCTTCACGCCCATGTCCCCGAAGGGGTAGGCAGAGGTACAACCAGGGCACCCATGATTAGCTGAAGACACTAAGTCCCACAATGTGACAGGTAGTAAGCCTATCGCCAACCATCCAATCATATCCAATCCCGAGCAACGTTTTTTTATTAGAAAATTGAAAAATAAAATTCTTTATGTTGCCCGACCCGAGAATCAAACCCGGGACCTCATGCAATCAAGTCCGACAAGTAAACCGCTAGACCACAGAGGCGATTCATTGTTGTTGCAAAGTCAATTTGCTACTAGATGAGAAATTGTATAGATCTTCACTATTGACGCTAATGTTGATTTAATGCTTTTGTCACAATGGCGGACAACAATCTACGGTCTTCGGGAGAATGTAATCTTGATATAGTGGTATTATTATTGGTACTCAGACATTATTGACTAATTCTAGATAGCAGAAGTGCATGACTAGTTATTACGAGTATATGTGACATATTACGTTATTAGACATTAAAATTAAATATTTTTACAACCCTTGACAAAACCTACATGTAATAATGTAACCCACTACATGTCCCCCGTGTTCGTCTAGGCTCCGTAGCAGAATAGACCATCTGCCTTCCTGCCAGGCAGCTCGTAAAAGGCGAGCACAGCCTTACCGTCACTTACACCGTTACATCTAACTAGGTGGTAAAATTTTGCAACAACCCGCCAGGATTTGTACCATTGCCTTACCTATTCCAACAGCCGTAACGTCAGTGCTTGCATTTGACGTATTCCGGTTCGGAGGATAAGATAACCACTAAAGTTACTTTTGCTTGAAGCCTAACATCCCGGCCTCAGGTTGGCAATGCACCATTATCACCTTTGGTGTCTCCAGGTGGCGTGAATTTTTTACCACCAGGAAATCCGTCTGCTTGTTTTGCCTTCCAATATGATAAAAAAAATAATAAGCTAAGAATTATATCGATAAACTCTACTTTCAAGCAAAAATCGTTCGTCAAAATTAAAATCGTCTATCCTCACTCACAGACACCCATACACAAACACCCACGTCACGCGCAAGCGTCAAAATATAACGACTTGCAATAAAATATGCCTTCTGACAAAAACATGATATTAAAAAAGTTTCTCTGTGATGTAGCGGTTCAGGCGTTAGATTTGACTACATGAAGTCCCGGATTCAAATCCCGGGTAGGTCAACAAAAAGAAAATTTGGTTTTTCCAATTTTCTAATAAAAGTATATTATGTTGCTCGGGATTGGATTTGTGCCCAGTTGGCGACAGGCTTGCCACCTATCACACTGTGGGACTTAGTGTCTTCGGCTAGTCGTGGGTGCCCTGGTTGTACCTACCTCTGCGGGGATATGAGCGTGAAGACAATTTTTTTTATATATATTTTACATTTTTGGCACTTGTTATAATTCCATTCTAAGAACCTGTTTTTAAATAACTCTTTATTGAACGCTTATTTTGTATGTAAGGTATGTATGAATCATTCTCACAATCTCGAAAACGCAATTTCAAACTTAGTTTATATTAACCCATATATGCCCATTGGGTCGTTTTTGTCCTAAAATAAAGGGTTTAGCTCAAGTCATAATTTTTGTAAATAACTATTCCAACACTCGTTTTAGTGCCATCTTATATTAAAAGAAGGTACTTTTTACCATTTGCGACTATTAGTTCTTCTGTCTGTGAATGAAGGTAGTAATTTAAAACAGTTCAAGTTCAGTCTTGTTTTTGGGAGCAATAATTACGTAGTGTGTCTGGAAATAATGTAAGTATATTTTTATATAATGATTTTTTTTGTTATAAAGCTGTACTTAACTGAAACTTAAATAACCAATCTTTAAAACGACAGTATCATTTCTTGAAAAAGTCAATGTAATTATACTAAATTTTTTTAAAATATTCTCTTGGGTCGTTAACGACCCTTGGGGCATAGGCAATTATTGAAATGTATGGTATTTTATTTTCAGGTCGAATAGGGCACTTGAAACCAATGAAATCATTGATTTACTTCATGACATTGCTTTTGATGATGAAGTGGAGGGTGCCGATGTTTATATTGATCCACCTGGCAATGGTAACGTGTCTGACGGTGACTCCGGCGACGAAGATTTTATCAATTTTGACGAGTTATCCCGAAACCAATTGTTAGCACCCGCTGAGCTCACACTGAGGCGAAGTCAAGATGATGACGATGAAGAAGTTCTTGGTGTACCATCGACATCCAGAACCACAGTGTCTTCTATAAAAACAGCAAAGCGAAAGTGGGTAAAGAGAGATTTGCCTCAAAATTACCGTGAGTGGTTTTCACCACTACCCAGGTCCGTCTTAGCTGTAGATAGTGGTTCTGATCCCCTTACATTTTTTGAATTATTTTTTAACCACGATGTAATTATGCGTATCGTAAAACAATCAGTTATTTATGCAGCTCAACAGGGGAACATGAGTTTTACCTTATCTGATAGTGACATTTATTGCTTTTTGGGTATTCTCATTTTGTGTGGTTATTCTCCTGTACCAAGACGCCGTATGTACTGGGAAAACAACGAAGACACTCGCAACATTTTGGTAACGAAATGTATGAGTAGGAATCGGTTTGAGGAGATACTTAGACACTTTCATGTGGCGGATAACACTAATTTAGCTCCAAATGATAAAATGGCGAAAGTACGGCCTTTATTTGCCATGCTCAATAAAACATTTTTTCAATTTGCTCCTATTGAAAAAGAAATCAGTATAGACGAATCTATGATTCCATACTACGGAAGACATGGATGCAAGCAGCATATAAGAGGAAAACCGATACGCTTCGGATTTAAAACATGGATTGCTTCTTTAAGACTTGGGTACTGTTTGTATGCTGATCCATATCAAGGTCGTTTCGAAAGAATTGAAACAGGACTTGGACAATACGTAGTAAATAAATTGGTAACAGTTATCCAAACAGAGTTTCCAGGCACTGAATTCTCAATTTACTGTGACAAATTCTTTACAGGTTTACCATTGATAACAGAAATGAAAGAAAAAGGGATACTTTTGACAGGCACAGTACGCAATAACCGTATCGAAAAATGTCCACTAAAGGATCCTAAACTGTGTAAAAAAGAAGAAAGAGGATACTTCGACAGCCGTTTGGATAGCAAAAATGGTATATGTGCAGTTCGATGGCACGATAACAATATTGTGACGCTTTTATCTAGTGAATACGGAGTTCATCCTATCCAAACAGCAAACAGATACTCAGTAACTTAAAAACAAAGAGTAGGCATACAACAGCAACAATCGTTTCATGGGGGAGTGGATAGGCTAGATGCAAATATCAGCACATATCGGATTGCAATAAGGGGCAAAAAGTGGTATATAACTATTATATTTTATTTAATTGATGTTGCTGTAAACAATGCGACGCTATTGGCCCGATTTTACTCAAAAGATACGGACGCGTTAGAGTTTCGTCGTAGCATAGCTCGATCTCTAATGTTGAAGTATGCCGACAAAAAGAAACGTCCAGGTCCCTCTCGGCGAATTTTATCTGAAGTTCCACCATCAGTAAGAAGGCATAACTCAGATCACATGATATGTAAAGCTCCATCTAGACTTAGATGTACTTTATGCAAAAATAAAACTGTGACCGCCTGCCAAAAGTGTGGAGTAAACATACATTCCAAATGTTTTCAGGAATTTCATACATAATTATTTTGTCATTTTTTTTTAAATTTTATTTCTGTAATTGCAGTCTAAGATTTAATAATTATAATTAAAAATAAACACGTTGCTAAATGAAGTCTATATATTTTTACGTTACCTTATGTCCCACTACTCAGATTTGACCTAGGGGTCGTTTACGACCCCTAAAAAAAACACATTCCTGATTCTTTTTTTTCAACAGGAACCTCATGTGATTTAAAACAGTACATAAATCTAGCACATATCCAAAAATCAAAAAAATCAACGCTAAAAATAGTTCTGGGCATATATGGGTTAAAATAGTCTAATTAGCTATAAATTTTCCAAAGGACGAATGTCTTTTGAAAATTTTGCAGGTCCCAATGGCCTTTGAAGACTTTGATCTCTATTGTTATTATTTAAAGACCAGCTGTTACCCGCATCTTCACCCATTTATTCTAGTTATTTAATTTTTAGGTATCCAACGCCATCTGTTGATATATTGGGATCAGATTAGTATTTATCCTTCTCCAAAGTCTATTACATAAAGTGTTAAAATTACTTTAGTCATTTTATCATGAAAACGAAACATACAAATTCACTTTTCTAATTTTAGGCCCTCCAAACAGTTGGAATCTGTTATCTCTGCAGTTTTATCTGGACTTCTTCAATTCCCATAAAGTTTAAATGTATCTACAGTTATAAAAACGTCTAGCAGAAGATTTTTTAAAACTTCTAGATAAACACAGAAGCACAGGTTGTACTACGGAAGTGCCATAAAAGTCAGAACTTGAAAAAAAGTTATCGATATATTTGAGCTACCTACATACGCTTTTTTTGGGCGCATTTCTTTCTTTGCGTGTGTCAGAAAAAAACAGTTACTATCTGACGGCTTAAAATTTTCGTCCCGCAGAACAAAACAAGTGCATTATGCACAGTAAAAACATTAACACAAGACACATACCCTATTAATAGACGGAGTAAAGTGGTTCAACCTGGAGTCATAGTTTTTATTGCAATGTGATACAATAACATTAATTAATATTATAATTTTAATTTTACTCCTTCGTTAGTCCATGTATATTAATAAGAAGATAATATAAATAGAATACTAAAATTAAAATACTGTTAACACATATTTTAATTAAGCCTTTTCACATTAACTTACATGTCCTTGGTGGGCTGAATGTTCTTAGACCAAGTACTTATAATATGAACATAGTAGTATTATCAAAGAAACATAGATGACGTTATACAGTTTGGGATCACGTTACTATTAGTAACATGTAATTTCATATAGTTTAATGCCAACCATTTATAACTTGAGCCGTCTACTACTTGCTGTAAACGAATACAATTTTGTTGAAACACATTTGTTGAGTTTACTTTATGGGAATCCTGAGCCTCGTGAACAGTCTGTAAGTTTAAATAAACATTCCTGAGAGGACGAAGTCGTAAGTGTATATAATTTTAAATATCTTCCCTAAGGGAACACCAGGATCGTAAATCGAAGTTGAAATGGCAAATATGTAACATTGTTTTAGTAACTGAATAAATAACTACCCATGCGCTACACTGGAAAGCACGTAGTTGCAAAAGAAAAGCTGCAATGTATCGTTTGTTTAAAGGAACCTGCAAATCCAACTCGAAATGCTTGGATTTTAATTGTCGTTTTAATTTTTCACGATTTACTGTTACATCTTGCTTGTAGGTATGTACCATGTTATAGTAGAGTTTTTACCCGGTTGCATCAGGCCGCCGTATAGTTTAATAATAAGATTTTAAACTTAAATCGTCGCGAATTAATAACATTTTTACTCCGTCGTCCCGTCGTGACCACGGCCTATGCAACTAGGCCGAAATATCGACAAATAAAATAAAAAGAGATCGTGAGTATCCCGTATAAATAATTAAAAACGCCGTATAGTTGTTTATTAGTATATATGAATATCCGTTTTTTCATCATACTCTACAGCCCAAACTGCTGGATAGTTTTGGACTTATGAGGTCTCGTTTGAATTGTCAAAATGTTGTCAAAGACAATACCATTTTTCAAAATGGAGCCCGAAATTTACAAAAGGGGGAAGGATTGTTTTTGATTTTTTTAAGTTATTGCTTTTTATTGGAGAATTCATATGTAAGCAAACCACCAAAGGACCTTTTTGGGCCTGTAACTTATCTTTTTCCCACAACTTCTAAATAGCTGGAAATATATGTTAGTGTATTAATGGTGTACTGTATAATTTAAAACCAGTAGGTAGCGCTGCTATCGGTATGTCGACTACACTTCTACATTAATACGTAAGATTGTTTGTTTGTGTTCGTTGCATACGAAACTGTAGAAAGGATTTTAAAAACTATTTTACCATTAGAAGCCACTGTTGTCTCATTAATATAGGCTGCGTATTTTCTTGCAAAAATTATAAACTTGTCCATCTATGCAAAGTCGGTATCAATGCCACTTTTCGTTGTAATTTTGTAACTCAAGAACGGGCTCACCTATCCAAACTAAATGCTTTGGCTTTATTTTGGACTATTTAGTACCAGTAGATGGTTTATGTGTAGTTTGCATAAAATTGGTCGAGCAGTTCTTCATTTATCACATTTTTTGTATCAAATGAATTCAATAAATGGAGGATCGTTTTGTTATTGGATATTTTACTGTAAAATTGAAACTTCTTTCAGATGGGGAACATGCTGTCATTTTGAAACTTTTTTCAATTGTTTTTTTTCTTTTTTTGTTTGTTTGTGTTATGTCATTCTTGCAGTCATATACGAAGCGAAGCACGTATCGGGCCGCTAGTATTGTACATGAAATACGAAATGAATGAACTGAAACATCATTCATGTTATGATGATTGCTGCTACGGAACCCTTCATGAGCAAGTCTGACTCGCACTTGACCGCTTTTTTTAAAAATAGCAAACAGTTACCATATGTTCCCATATTAATTTTATTATGATCCAACAAATGGTTTTTAAGTTACACTTAATTTTGCATACATTTTTCACTTATCTTGACGACCTCGTCTTTGATGAGGAATCATGACCTATTTTTCCAAAAAAAAGACCCATCCAAATCAGTTGGCCGAGAACAATAACAATGTGACCTCTGGTCTTGATGCGTCAAGTCTGCAGTACTGCCAAGACAGCTTAGAGGTGCCTTCGATGTGCATGTTCATACTGTGACTATTATTAATTTTTTTTAAATAAATTTACAGGTATGATATATAGGTAGCAAAGTATATTTCTATACCCCAGATCATATTTACGCTGGAATAACGTTTACCAGTACATCTAATTACGTATAAATCGTATTTCATTTCATAAAAACAAATCTAAAAAAATATCAGATAAAAATTTAGACTAAAAATCTGAATGAAAAAAATTTGACACTTCAGAATGCTTCCACTGTTTTCAAAATGAACAGATTTTCAACTCTTTAATGCAGTCATTAGTATGCTTAGAGTGTAGGTCGAGTGCGCCTTTCTTGTAAAACTTTCATTTTCTTTAAGTGGTATCTTTTCATATAAGGTGTGAATTACTTAAAATATTCGTTATAAAATTAAATGTTTTCGTCACAATGGAAGTGACATTTAAACTAGCTGCTGCTTCGAGTTTTGCTTATGTTACTATTTCTCTTAACCTGTAATTCCTCCGTGGTCTGTGATCTAGCTGTAAAAGTGTTGGACTTGACTGCATGAGGTCCCGGGTTCGAATCCCAGGTCGGGCAACAAAAAGAAAATTTGAGTTTTCCAATTTTCTAATTAAAAAAAATTGTTGCTCGGGATTGGATATGTGCCCGGTTAGCGATAGGCTTGCCACCTATCACATTGTGGGACTTAAAGTCTTCGGCTAGTCTCGGGTGCCCTGGTTGTGCCTCTGCCTACCTCTTCGGGGATATGGGCATGAAGATACTTTTTTATTTAATTCAAGTACCCTGTATTCTTTGTTCTGTAATCTGTACTTAAAATAGGCGCCAGACTCTCACAAACTCTGGTTATTAATACGTGTATTTAAAGTATAATTTCAAACTTAAATCGTCTCGTATTATTAACATTTTAAATATTTAAACGGGGTACTCACGATCTCTTTTTTATTATTATTTTACTTGTTGGATATTTCATGGATATTTCGGCCTAGTTGCATAGGCCGTGGTTCCGTCGTGAAAAATGTAAGTGTATTTTAAATATTAACAAAAGTGAACTTAATTTAAGAAACAGTTTTTGTGAAGAGCTATAAATACATCTATTACTATTATTATGCCTATAGAAAAAAAAGACGGGATGCACTCCGGGAGTGCCGGCAGAATTGAAAACTTGAATATTAAAGCTGTGCATTTTTGGTATTTTGGAATGCTTAGGGAATAGTTTTGCACGAATTGCTTTAATTATCAATATGAAAGTACTATCATTTATGTGATATAATACAATAGTCTTGTGCTTAATCGGACATTTGTGGATTTGCACTGCAATCGTACAATCCGTAAAATGTACTAGTACACCTTATTAGTACTATTAGTATCTACCTATTAGTACTTTGTGCTAAACCATGAAACTTCAGTATGCTACCTACCTACTAGTACGGCCACTTCATAATTTACCTCGTCCGGTTAAAATAGTATTACATATGAGATAAAATATGTTTTTTTTTATAGTAGAGGAGGCAAACGAGCAAGTGGGTCACCTGATGGAAAGTGATCACCTCCGCCCACGGACATCCGCAACACCAGGAGTATCACAGATGCGTAACCGACATTTAAGGAATGAGTTCGCTCTTTTCTTGAAGGTTCCTAAGTGATAATCGTTTGGGAATACCGCCCTCGGTAACTGATTGCACAAAGGTATTATACGGAATAAAAAATGTCTTCGGAATCGCACAGTTGTAGATCGCCATTCATCGAGATGATGGGCATGATACCTTAAGCTCTGACGCGATGTCCGAAGGTGGAAATCAGCGGCTGGAATTAAACCAAACAACTCCTCAGAGCATTCCCCATGATAGAT
>NJDC01000329.1:66131-101710 GCA_002245475.1 Calephelis virginiensis | reverse complement strand
TGCATGCTAGTTTATTTTGTCAGTGAAAACATTTGCTTACATAAAATGACCGCAAGACAATAACCATAAAGTTAAAATACTACTCTAAGTGACATCCCTAACAAAGATTTGATGTCATTTCTATTTACTACTGATATGATATATACTAATGATATCGCTATAAATGTATGACCACGCTTTCGGAGAGCCTTATGATGTCAATGAATAAACCTAAAACGAAAGAGAGGTCAGAACATTAGAGTGAGTAAGCAGTATTTGGAAATGACATCGGGTATTTGTTAGGATTGTAACCTCCAGCTGGAATATAGCTTTATGCTGTAGTTTCCTACTTAAAATTAAAATATTTGTGACAAGAAGTGCTAGTAAAATCAAAATGAAAAAATAAATGTGATAAGATAGTGCACAAGCACTCACACAAACACGGCTCTCGCGTTGCGGATAAACTGCTAGTCTTAACTATTAATAAAGAGGTAACATTTAGATTTTTTGTTTGTATTGAATAGGAGACTACTTCAATTCAATTTAATTCAACGCTGCCGTAACCTTCGAAAATACGTTTTTCACACCGTTAGAATCAGAAAAAAATTCTGCGTGCGTCGAATGAACCGACTCTCGTATCTGTAAAGCTAGCCGACCTGGCGATCTTAAGGTAACGCTTGAAATTAATAGCTACTGACAAACTCTAAGTGAAACATTATAATATTGGTTTTCTTATTTTCTTTTCACATGAATCTCTTCCTGGCACAATTAAAATAAAAAAAATTTGTAAAATTGGAACTTCCATTCAGGAAGGGAAATCGGGATTTGATTTTATTTACAGTTAGAAGATTTCAATGTGTAAAAATGAAAGGGTTTTGTGTTATAAGATGATCTACAAGCAGCATACTCAACTGATGGTACGAAATATTCCTAACCTAGACATCAGTCAGTCAGCGTCAGTCAGTCGCTATGTTATTGCTGAGTTCTTAGCCTAAGAGCGCAAGATGTTTTTAGCTATATTATAATGAATTAGCCCACTTGGCAAACTTCGTACCGATTAACATAGACAACTATTGACAATTTGTAAGCAAAAAATAAAATATTGATTTTAAGGCTTTCCTTGCAATTTTCTCAGTTTTTTTCTCCATATGAATGACAATGAACACAACAAAAATAATAAATAGCAAAACTGGTCTGGTAACGCCTGATGCGATTACCAACGGTAATCGAGATTCATTTTAAAAAAGCTTTTATTCAACCGCTCTAAAATGAAGAAAATAATTTTTTTCTTTACAAAATACTGACTATAAACTTACAACCTCATTATACGTAACTTATTTCATCATAAAAGCTTGTCGCGATTATCAATATTTAATCGAATTGCAATAACTTCATAATCCTATTAATATTATAAATGCGAAAGTTTGTAAGTATGGATGTATGGATGTTTGTTACTCTTTCACGCTCGAATGGCTAAACGGATTTGTCTGAAATTTGGAAGACAGATAGATTGTGACCTGGATTAACATATAGGCTATTTTTAATCCCGATCGCACACCGGGTTTCTGCGAAAACGTGGGCGATGCCGCAGGTAGCAGCTAGTTGATAAATAATATAAGAAGGTAATCTCATGGTGTCAGTTATTTCTAGACAAGACAAATACGCTTATAATATTTTTATTTAAAAGTAAAGTATCCTTATGCCCGTAAGAATTGGGTAGGGATAGAACCAGAGCACGCACCACTAGCCGAAACACTAAGTCCCGCAATGTGAGAAGTGGCAAACATATTCAATCCCGAGCAACGTTATTTTGAGCAGGTAATTGAAAAACACATTTCCTTACTCTTGCCAAACCCGGGAATAATCCCGGGTCCTCGAGAAGTCAAGTCTTATATCTTAAACATATTGCGGTGACAAATAATAGATTGTCATGAACCATTAATCTTGAAGCGGCACTAACTATTGCAGCACCGCGAAATCCGCTTAGCGGTCTCGTCAACACTCATGTTTGTGTAATTGTACATTATACTATTCTAACGTTTGTAGGTAGCTTCCGTACTGTTACATAATTATGTTATTGTAATATTGGACAGGGTATTTTTTTGAAATTTGTATTTAGTTTCCAATTGAAACAAAATGTTAGCAAAAATTTTTTATGCTATTTTTCCAAAATACTTTTTTTAAAAAAACTTTCATACAACACATCGGACTCGTGTTTTAAAGACTTGGGTTCGCGTAATTGCATAGTGTACATTGAAATAGACATAATTTGTAATTAAAATTTATTTATAAGCTCAGAAACCCCCGGGGAAAAATCATATCGTGGTATTCAAAGATCCGCTTAAGCGTGGTAGTAATTCTGCATACATAAACCGAGTCAATCTGTTATAAGCCCTGAAAATGTAGATTACGGAAAACTTCTATCGGATTTTGTCCCATAGGTAACTTTCTGTATCATGGCAACAAATTTTTAAACCATAGAACTCGAAAAAAACAGCAAGGTAGGTCTACCACGACCGTGAGGTTTGGCACTTGATACTCTCCGCCTACCCCGTAAGGGACTTGGCGTGAAAATATGTATGTATATCACGAAGAAAACATATTATGTGCAAGCTGTTTGTTTACCTACATGTTTCGACAATTGATTTAAATTATCCACTATTTTTAAGTTATATTTAGGCAAATAAACAAAAACTAGACTGACCAAGATGACGTTATTCTCTCTTCTCACTCCCAGCTGTTATTCTAATTGCAATAACGTCTTTATCTCTAAATACCTAAATCGCTCTTGACTGTTGATCTCGGGAATCTCTTGATGTATGGTATACAAATACAAAAGGCGTAATTTGTTATTGCAATTCAACTCAAAAACCCCAAACTACAATTAAGACGTGATATTCAAAGCTCTACTCTAATTATGGATACATAAACAGATTCAATCTAGTATAGATGCTTTGAATACAACTGACAGGAGTTTTGCAACAGAAATATCACAAAGATATTTAGTTGTAGTTTGAAGTTTTAAAACAGTAAGATTAACATTAATCTAAGTAATAATTTTGTATAAATTTAAAAATATTTGCACATCACAGTGTGGTTAAACAAAATATTTTTGTAGCAAATTGTAACACATATATTCAGCAAATAAACATATTTCATTTTATTTTGCTAATAACTTAACACTAATGTAAATGTACTAAATAAATATCCGTGAACAAATTACACAATTTTATTTTACCACAAAGTAAGCACACTATGCTTGTGTTATGGTTGTTAGTCAACGATACTAATAGACGATACACATAAATATTTAAATAGATACCAGAATAAATTGAATAAACATTCAGACCTAGAAATGCAGTCATCTAAATTTTCATCACACAAATATCTGCCTCCGTCGGAAAGCAAACCCGAGCCTAACAGATAGTCCGTGGAGTTAAGCGTGTACGATAACAACGAGGCATTCAAATGTATTTAATGTATAACATTAACGTATGTATTGTAATAATAAAATATTTAATTTTTTTGTAAGTACTTAATCAATTTTACAATGTAAAAATCAAAAAATATTTAGTCGTAATTTTATCAAAACATCGCCAAAACACTGTTTAATGTATAATTATGCTTCACGTAACACGTACGCATAATGTACCTATATTGAGGCATAGTTTGTTGTTGTAATTTAACATAGACACTCAGAAACCCATTATCAAAACGTCACTGCTCCACTCAAGTGCGAAAGTAATTCTGCATATATAAACTGGGTCAATCTGAAGTAAATCTTACGTTGTATAAACACTTTAATAGCAAGTTCACTTATAAAGATACATTTCTGTAGGTTGGTAAAATAACACAAGTGAATATTACTGTTATTTGGAACGAAGTTACTTATTGCACGACAGAGCAAGAAAGAGAGAGAGAGACTTCTCAACTTTTTATTTTTTTATAATTTTTTTAAGGAAAACATACAGCTAAGGTCTTCATATTTGCATTTTGATTTTTACTGAAGCTACATTAAACTTAAATGACATAATACGTACTGTGATGCACTAACATATATTATCAAAAATGAATCATAGATAAACAAAATTCGTATCCAAATCTGGCAGACTTGACTAGGGGTGGTGAAAAACATGTCCAGATTGAGCTCTTTAGAAATTTTATTGTATTTTTTACTCGCTTTGAGTAGTAGATACGAGTAGAATAAATACAGAATTAAGGTAACTCTGAGACCTATTGGTAGCACAAAGACCTCCTTTATTAAAAAGATAATGGGTATCAACTTTGCTATTGACTATGTCAAAATATAGTATTGTAATGTCTTTAATGTCACAACGAGTTTTCAGAGATAATATATGATGTTTAACACAACGGGATAGGTAATCGATGTCAGTAGTACTTGTCTCTTACAATAGGAACCAAAGAAATGTCCTTTAAATAGATTGAATTCTATTTCAATATATTTTATTACTAGGATTTCAGACTTTTCAACAATGTTCCAGAACAATTTTTATAAATATACACTAAAGGATTTTAAGGATTTTTACATATTTGAAGTTATAACTGGATCTGATAATAAAACCCAGAGAATTGGAGACCTTATTAATAATAGCAATTCGGGGTCATGCACAACAGCTTCTGCAAGTGTATATTTTTTATATAGTAGTTATAAGAAATGCAGTTTATTCTTAGTATAAAAAGGCATAGTTACGCATTTATAGACATTCAGATCTAAGTAATTTTGCAAACAATATACTTCCAAGTGCTTATGGTCATGTTGAATTAAATGATAATCCTGCATCGATCTTATTACTCAAAGTATTTTTATTTCGTTTCAGCAGGATTTAATATCATTTATAAAGAACATTAATAGTGAGGGACTAAGTAAGGAGCCCTGAGGTACAACAGAAGGAGTAGACACCCACGGTTTTTATTTTTTTAAATTTTCGTTATTATTGATATACGTTATAAACCAACTAAGTAGATTACCATGTATTACACTGAAGTGACCGCAACTTGCTATCGTTTTCCCGTCTTATGCCCAGCCTTTGTAGGCGCGCGATGTTTGCTCAAATTTTGTAATATTTCACAACTAAAATCATTATAAATACCAAACCGGAATAGTTGTAGTAAAACTAATCAAGAGAAAATGTAGACTAAACTTATAATCATAGACAAATCCTTTAAATCAATGTTTTGATACTAACAACGCGATAAAAACAATTTTACTTCTTTTAACTCCTACTGTTGTCATTTTAACAACATTACGGTTGTAATGTGAAGTTTAGAGTCTGTATTTAAAATTATGCCTTAAAGTCATTACTTAATCGTGTCGATCATAATTTCAGGTTCATTTTAATGTTTGATAAATATAGAAACATATTTCAAATTTACTTGTTTATTATTTTTTATTTACAGAGATTCACCTATAAATTGCTAGACTTTATTTTTATAAAGCTATCCTGGCGAACTTAGATCTACCCATTCAGTTTCTATGGCAAAAATTAAAATGTTATTTTTCCAAGTTTCCTGGCAGCGTTTTCCTTTTCCTTATCTTTTAAACCTTCCCTGGTTTTAAACAAATAATTCAAAACAAAAATTAGCCAAATCGGTTCAGACGTTCTTGAGTTTTAGCGAGACTAACGAACAGCCATTGATGTTTGGTATAATGTATGGAAAAAATTAAAATATTGTTTTTTAAGGTTTCCTTCTTCCTTATCTGTTGAACCTTCCCTGAACTTCCACATATTATTAAAAACTAAAATTAGCCAAATCGGTTCAGCTATTCTCGAGTTTCAGTGAGTGAAAAAAACACTGGCACTAACATGATCTTTATATGTTATTATGATTAGTATTATAATTGATTATTATCATGATGTTAGTACCAGTGTTTTTTATTATTATTATTTCTATTCCCTCAAACTGAGTCAGAGACTTTTATCTGCTAACTTCTCGTTCATGCCAGTTCTTACTGTTGTGCCTCTCGTACTAGCATGCCGCATACTTTTTCTTTCTTTCACACTCTCATTCTTACTTTCATGGGGGTGATATCCATCTATCTAATTTCTATTCTATTCTATTTTTGTATTTAATTCTTTATTTAGGGTAACTTTAAAATAAATTTTTACACACTGCTAGCTTTCTTCTCTTTTTCTTATCATATCATTTTGCTTATCTTATTCTTAACTAAGTATACATTATTGTCTACAACTTATTTATTTATTTACATCATTTTCTTATTTTCTAATTTTAATTACATTTTGTAGTGTTGAGTGCCGGTGTTTGGGATGGTTAAGTAGCGACGGACGTTAAACACTTATTAGTCAGGGCTAAATATCGTCGGACATTTTTTGTGATATTGCAAGGCAAACAAGCTGACTGATTCCTTGATTGAAATTTTCGTCGCCTAGAGATATCAGAGGTGGTAATGGTGCATTGCCAACCTGGGGCTGGGCTTTTCCCTTTGAACCGGAACACATCAATGGCAAGCACTAGCATTATGGCGGCAGGCATAGGTGAGGTGGTGGTACCAATCCGGACATGTCGCTACAAAACTCTACCACTTAATCAGTCGTTACGGTGTTTGTAATGGCAAGCATATGCTCGCCTTTCACAAGCTGCCTGGCAAGAAGGCAGATGATCTATTCTGCAAAGAAACCCTGACTAACACGGGGTAATTTTTGAGTGAATACCTAACAGTTCTAGTTTGCGAATTAAGATTTGGTGATTAACACATTCAAACGCCTTGCTGTATTCGAAAAAACTACGTGTGCTTCCCCTCTCGCATCTATTTCTAAAGAAATTATTTCATTCGAAAGTATCAGAATGTTTGGCAGTTGAGCGTATTTGAAGAAAACTGTGTTGCTGGTCGATGAGGAGGAGTCGGTATCTCCAAATATAACAGAACATTAAACTTTTACCACTTTTTTTCTCTCGGGAAGCGAAAAAGTCTTGTCTTGGCAATACTTTACACAAATAAAATTTGATGCTATAACCATTAAAAAATGAGAATAATGTAAATTGAAACTTATTATTACATGGTTATCCTGTATATTAAAAATCTGTTTTAATTTGTTGCCAGTATTATTTAAACTCTATTTGGTCGCTTTGACACATATGAAAAAAATGTCAAGTAATTCATTTTAGCGAAATACTGTTCAGTTACGAAACTCTGTATTTTGATTGGTTTTTCTTCATATTTTCACACGTTAGAACGACAAAATCTGAACGGAAGTTCTCTTTGAAGATGTTTATTGAAAAATGTAATTTCCGGGACACTTCAGCATTCGAGAACAGGCGAACATCATTCTGGTAAATTGGGATCAAAATTTTGATGCCAACTTAAACGATTTGTGAAGCTTTTAATTAATGTGTCTAATATTAATAAGGGGCAGTAATTTACAGAATTCATTAAATTATTTAAATTCCTGTAGATATTTTAACATAATTTTATCAATAGCTGAAAAACGAACTTCCTAACAAAATTTGACTTACTTTCTTTACACAGATTTAAACTGTACTAAATTTAATTAAAAAATTTAATTCTTGTACATAAATATCGATAATTAAATACTCGTATCAAATTTAAAATGTTTTTTATTTGAATTATTATATTTTTTATCATTCTGTTTTACATATTTCCGCAGACTCAACAAAAGGTTTATTATTTTGTTTTGTATGCGTTTGTTACCTAGTTTTTTTACTGAATGTAACAGTTTTTTTTTTTTAATACAAGTGCTTCCTAATTCTTCCAATCTATTTGTTTTCAAGATCCCTCAAGATTTTTTTAAAATTATACTTGAGTATGGTTTTGTTTATTTAGATAACATAGTATGTGTATGTATTCAATACCTATTTGGTTAGATGTTACCAAACCAACGTTAAATCAAAAAAAGTCCTTTTTATCTTTTGTTTCAAAGCCCTGATGATGCTGTAAAAAGTGAAACTGGTTGGCTAGAAAATAACAGAAAGTGTTAAATAAAATATACAATGGATAAGTACAAGTGTTACTCCAAAAAACGTGTATTTACTTTTTAAACCCATAAGTAAATACATGCCCACACCCCAACAAAATACATACTTATCTACAAATACGAATCTAGCTACCTAATGTGCATTTTTCTCTTTGTCAGAACAGTAAGCAGGTAAACTATCTAGCCCTAATGCTCGAGACCTAACATCCTGACCTCAGGTTGGCAACGCACTATTACCACCTTTGGTGTCTCTAGGCGGCATGAATTTTACCATTAGGAAATCTGTCTGCTTGTTTGCCTTACAATATCAAAAAAATGTACCGAATTTGTAATGAATGTCCTCTTTTGAAAAGTAACCATTTTAAGCTTTAAAATAAGGTATTTTTTAAAGTTTGAAAGAGTTTAAAATAGTACCTACAAAACATAGTAACATCTAAACTCTTCCAAGTTTCAAAAAACATAAAATACTGAAAATGGGGCATCTTAAGAACTGGGCCATTTTAGACGCAAGTACCTTATTATATAAAGTAAGTATATCTAAGTAACATCACAATCCTATTACTATTGTTATTAACAAATAAATATGACGAATATCTGTGTGTCTGATTGTGGCACTACTACTTTTATACGTATAGCCTGATTTCGATTCGGATTTTTTTGTCTTATAACTGATGTGATCGTTATGGTTTTTAGCTACATCACATATAGGTTTTGTCGCGTTTACCGAAAGTTTTTAATCGTAGGATACTTTGTGTATTTGAAGTATTGGACGTTTGCCAGATTAGAAGCTTTGTGCAAGGAGGAGGCCGACAGGGGTCGGGTGTAAGCCTTGTTAACTTACACTTCGTCTAAGGGTCGTTTAGTATTCTTGGAATTTATAGCACGGAGACCGGGCGCTTTGTTACAAGGCCTTTAGAAAGTTACTGTAGGGTAACCTTTTGCTTTGTGATTCCTGAGTTCCTAGTATATCTAAATTATATTATACGAATATTATCTAGAATGTGACAATAAACTAAAGTCTTATATAGTTCATGTACCGAAATATATTTCGTATATTTCCACAGCATATTGTGTAATATAACCATTTATACAGATACATAAAAAAATATCAAGCCTGTATTGTTTTAGAGGTACTGTGTACCTATAATGAAGCGGTCGAAACGCGAGATTACTTCTTGTCAATTATAACATCGAATTATTTTAGGAGTCATAGTTTGGTGTCTATAGGCCATGGCCATGTCTTACCATTAGGAGAGCCGTGTGCTTGTTACTTTCAAATGCTATGAAATAAAATAAGTCAATATGCCATCTACCTTCTTTTCCATACCCAAACACGTCAGTGTTGAATCCTTTTTTTACGTGTGGAAAATCCCCCCGGACACCCACCACTCTCAGGGGAGAGCAGTGGGTTACGTTGGACTCGAACCGACTAAAAACCACACGATGACCTTCCTGCCGCTCGGCAAGGAGCGAGATAAGTTCGCGTTGGCATTCACCATCTCGCTCCGGTTATCGTATCACGCCTGAACGGATCGACCAATTTTACTAATTCTTTTTTGAAGTGAAAACTTTTTTTTGAAATGGGTAAAAACTTCTAAACTCGTGTCAGGATACGTGACCTACAATTTCGTAGGATGAAAATTCGTAAGACGGCGCAGGGCGCTTCGTTTTTATATTCAAAATGAATTCTTAACCATTCCAAAATATCAAAAATGCACAACGTTAATATTCAAGTTTTGACTTCTGCCGGCACTCCCGGAGTGCAACCCGTTTTTTATAATGAAAAGCAAACAAGCTGACGGGTTTTCCAATGTTTGAAATTCACGCCGCTTAGACACACCACAGGTGGTAATGGTGCGCTGCCAACTTGAGGCCGTAATGTTAGGCCGCGAGCAAGAGTAAGTTTACCGGATACCTTACTCTCTGAACCGGAACACGTCAACGGCAAGCATTGACGTTAAAATAATAGATAGGGCAGTGGTACCAATCCGGGCGTATTTGCATAACCTGTCCAGGGATACTTATTTATTTATACACACATATCACGCTAAGTTCCCTTCAGGATAAGCAGAGAGTATGGAGTGCTGAGTGAACGAAGTTTGTTGGGTCGCCTAGTACTTTTATATTTGAAGACAGGATACTGGAGAATGATATAGGCTAACTTTTGACCCCATATCCTTACCGGAGTTACGGATAAGTAACTTAAATTTGTACTAAAGCGCTTGTGGTCGCCCATTCGCCAAAATTCGACCATAATAAATTTTCATATCTTGTTCATTCATTCAATTCATTCATTTCTAAAGACCAACTACTTTGTTTTCAAACTGTATGATTCACCATCTGTGATCTTTTAGCGTTATCATCAACATATTTGTTTGTGTGTGTCAAATGCATCTTAGTGTGGGTAATGTTTTATTTATTGATTGAATGTACTTTATAAGCATTATTATTGAAACATATTAGCGTTCTGCACTTCTCCTACGCATAAACTATAAGTGTGTCAAATTTTATGCGCCTGCATCCGAGCAATTTTCGTAAAAAGGGGTTCAAAGTTTCATCACGTATTAATACATAGATTAATTCATAGCTGTAGAGGTATCATATACCAATATATAAAACAAAACAAACAATTTGCCCTAATAATTGGCCAAAAAAGAATAATGTCTAAAATAAACAGAGAACATTTTCTTCATAACAGATTATTTATGACAGTTATTCTAAACAGAGCGGAAATTGAAAACAAAGCCTGATTACCGTAACTAATGCGAGTTGGAGATGTTTCCAGAAATCAATAAACGTAAATTCATTTTATACAAATAAAGTGGATTATTTTTAGTTGATACGGTTTCTTTGTTTTGGTCTTCTTTGTAAAATAAAGCCTGCTTTCTCATTAAGCAACTGATCGAGTCCTGGATTGGGTTGAGGATGAATTACATGAGGTCCTGGCTTTGATTCCTGGGTCGGAAAACTGACTATGCTTTTTTTCATTTTCTAATAACTCTAAAATTAAAAACTTCTAACAAGCTTCCAACAAAACGTATGAAACTCCTATCCTACTCCTCCTAATAAGGAGGAGGTTATCTACTCGACTCATAATTTATTTATGTATGTTAATCGATTTCTCCGTCATTTCTAAACTGATTTCAAAGTCTAATTGGATGTAGTTAAGCAGAAAGGACCCAACCCACATGAACACCAAAATAAAGAGGTCGTAAAGCTTAAAATACTTTCGTTCAGTAAGATCCTACAGATAAACAAAACTATGACATTTGTATAATTATTAGATACTAACCCACATATATGACCAGTATATATTATTATAAATCTATAAACTTCAAAATCAACTATCTCAAAACTAGTGAAATGTGGATTGGATCCTTTCTGCTTAACTACGTCCAATTTTTCTGTCGAAAGAACATACTTACTTCCGAAGTGGTAACATTGCTACTAAGTCTGGATATAATTATATAAACCCATATAATTTAAGGAAAATACTTTTTTTATGTACGCACATGATTTACTAATTGCAATCAACGTCGCAGAATTTGCTGTTTAAGACTAAGAACTCACGGAGCGGTTATTACCCGCGGCGGTCGCGTAACTGCGGTTTTATTTCAAGGCTTACGAAACCGGTAATTTGTGCGATCCCACAGCCGTCGCGGTTGAAAGCATCGATCGCAAACCACGCGACCGCTACCACGGGGACCGCAAACAAACGCGGGCGCTGCAGGTGTAATATTATCTTTTTTTGCTTATAAATCTACATCCTAAAGAACCTGCAGGCCTGTAACCGCCGCGGGCGCGGGTAAAAACCGCTCCGTTATTGCGCTAAAATTATACTTTATAAATATAACACGTACATTTTTTTCCTTACGAAATACATTTGCTTATTTCTTTCAATCTCATTAAAATGTATCCCCGTATGAACAGAATTAATGAATGACCAGAGTTAAGTCCATAATTCCAGGATATCGTTGCGGCTATTACAATAGAAAATGTGACATAAATGTAATCATTAGCGATTCAGCAGAATATATACGATTTTAAGCCTGGGATATCGAACATTCAAATAATTTTGTTATGGAAGTGCTAATGATGTTGGGAATTGGTAATCCCTTTATAATACAAACGTGTCGTCATTTTCAACCGACGTTAGACCGAAGGAGCTTATACTCTTATATTTTTATGTATGTAAAAGAGCTCAGCATTTTAGTCCAAGTGTTGACAGGTTAAACAAACATCTAAGCAGAATGGGCCTAGCAGAGGAACCTGACCGTAGATCGTGCTTGGAAGCAGAGGAAACGTCAATACACATACTCTGTGAGTACCAAGCACTAAACTATTCGTGCAAAAACTACTATTCGTAAGCAAAAACGACTAGTTTCTTGAACATAGAAACCGGGACTAGTCGGTTTCTTGCAGTTTTATTGCATCGTATAATTTAATCGCCACAGAGTTACTAGTCTTTGGTTTTTGTACTAATTTTATTTTGAAGAATGTGTCAAGGAACTTGGCGATTTGACGTCATTGAGAGAGGGGTTAGTGTACACTCCTAACACAAACGATAAACCGCGAGGCTCGGGTTCGATTTCCGATAGGGACATAGATTTGTGTGATGAATATCTAGGTTTTTGAGTTGTGTTTGTTTGTTTTGGTATTTATGTAACTATTACCATGTATTAGTATCGTTGACTAGAACCCATAGTTCAATCATACAATTGGCTTACTTTGTAGTTAGATTTTGTGTAACTTGTCCAAGGATATTTATCTGTATTTCTTGTGTACCTATGTAGGTCCCTGAACTCCTCCTAAACGACTGGAGAAATTTTGATTAAAAAATCTTTGTGTTCAAGGGGATGGTTTCAATTCACAGTATGGTCTACTGGAAAATGTTTTTTATTTGTTTTGTTGTGTTTTCGTTTTTTTTTAAGTTTTATATAAGATCCGACAGCCTGCACTACTATCGGAGCATCAAACACTATGTAGAACTGTTAATGTCAAGCGATACGTAGTTTGCTGGGTCGGCTACTTTATTTTTATATTCTAAGAAAAAGATTTATTTTATAGGTTCACATTCCACGAACAAATCGCTCGTGTAATATCGCCGCCACCGTGTCAATAGTCTCCGAAGCCGGCTTGTTTTTTTAAAAGGTTAATTAATATGAAATGATGACATTTGACGCTATGCAGAGAGTATCTTTCTGCATACCGTTTAAGAGACTTGGCTTGAAGAAATGTGTGTGTAAGTAATTATGCTAATTGGCTTTTTTCTTAGACTTTGCCAGGAAACTTTGGTTCGTAGCGTTTTTTACCTCATCTGGCACGAAAGTGTTCAGAGGCGTTATACTCTGCCAACTGTCGCAGGCAAACATCTCGTCAGTCCTTTAAATTTTACCAGACTATCTTGGCACATGGCGTTTATCTGCTCTATATTTTCATCTGTAAATAGATTTTTTCATGCTATTCAATAGAATATATTAAATTCCATTATCTGTGACAGTGCTGTCGAAACGTTATAACGGATACCTTCAAGACAAGAAAAACTCGTTAGGAAGAGAATAGAAAAGGAATAGTGAGATTTCTGATATTACAGCTATTTGTAGGTGTTGGAGATAAAACTTTATGAGGTGAACTACTTACTTGATTTCCCTTCTTCATAAAAAAAATATTGTCATGCTAACTTTCGCCAGATCTTTGTATGTATGACCATGATTTTGACACAGTGGTAGCTGTTTTAATGTCAACGAGCACAAAAACTGCTTCCATGCATGTGATAGTGTTCTTCGCCAACAAAACAAAACATATTTAACGATTATTTATAATGACATATTTTTATTTTAGCACTTGCCCTGTGCTTGGGATAAATTTTCTATAAATTTTAAAGAAAAGAAAAAATTTCGCCCCAGACAGAATTTGAACCTGTAACCTTTCGTCTCAAGCCGACGAATGCTCTAACCAATTGAGCTACTGAGAATTCAAGTCCCGTGGCGAAATTTTTAATTCCTTTCTAACCCGTTAACGCGGTTAGTTACGTCCTATATAATTTTTTTTCTTTTCTTTAAAATTATAGAAAATATTTTTTTTTTTTATTGTTTTCAGCTCTTTAATCTTAATCCTTTCAACTTATTGTATTCATTATATTAGCCAACTTGAATGTTTATTTTAAAATAACATCAACTTTTTCAGTAATTTATTATATCCTAAATTTTAACTTACTTATTTTCTAATAAAACACCAACTTCTTTTAACGTTTCAAATAATTCAATGGTTCAAGTTATAGCACACATTAAAATAATGTTTTGTAGAATACATTGCTCTATAGTGAGAAGTTAAACAATCTTAGTGAAAATAGCTTGCTTAGAAGTTGGTGAGGTAAGTTCCAACACTGGCGTGCTGCCAGAGTGAAGTTTGACCAACTCCGTAACAAAGACACCTATCTGCAAGCTCCCGAAGTTCTCTGTTACAGTTGCAAGTTGGGGACTGTAATGCATTATACGGGTACATGTGTTTGACAAACAATTTTTGTTGAACTCGTACTTTGTTATAATATTGTCACTCCTGGTAATTTTAATTAAACACCAATCAGGTAGGGTTTTCTTTAATTTATTCTAGAAAAGACTTTCAAGTCTACCAAGGCGCTCATGAAAAATTGTCTTTGGCGACTTAAGCGCAGACGTCAATGCTTCAATTGGCGTACAAGGCATGATGATGATATATCTGGCCAGCATTCCGTCTAAGTTCCGTCCGTCAATCCAAGTGTCCCGATGTTGGTCCGGGCTCCTTTGCAGAATAGACCATCTGCCTTCCTGCCAGGCAGCTCGTAAAAGGCGAGTATAGGCTTACCGTCACTATCATCCTACTAGGTGGTAGAGTTTCGCAGCGACTCGCCCGGATTGGTACCACCGCTCTACCTATTTCTGCCGCCATAACGACCAAACGCAAACTGTTGACATATTCCAGTCTGGAGGATATGTCAACGATTTGCGATAAACTTACTTTTGCTCGTAGCCTAACATCCCGGCCTCAGGTTGGCAACGCAACATTGCCACCTCTGGTGTCTAAGCGGCGTGAATTATAATAATAAAAAAAGTAATACCATCAGGAAATTATCACGTTGCTATCATTATTCTAGTGACGCTCAGCGTAATCTCGTATTATTATTTATAAAGTTTTCATTTTGCTTGCATGTGTTACTTTTGAGTGTTTTTTTACGTAAAGTATTATGAACGGATAGTAAAATAAGTACAAAGTATAAATCAGGGAAAGACATCTGTTCCAGACTGGTAAAGGCTGCCATATTTTATATTTTTAAAGAAAGAAACACTTGTATACATGCTGTATAATCGAAACCGGCTACTAATTACAAAGTATTAAATTATAAGTGATAAGTAAAACAGTACAAGTGTTTCTTTCTTTAAAAATACGAATATTACGAAGTTTTACCAAGCTCCGACGATGGAAAATATCAAATATGCCATATTTTATTTTACTCTGCTTACCCCTTTTTAGTGTCGAACTGAATCTAATTGTACCCTTACCCCAGTCAAAGCTTGTAACCCATAAATCCTCGATTAGGTCAATGTCTTGGCCTTGGGCAGGATCAATCGATGGTAACATAGATAAAATTTATTTCTCTAAAAAAGTTTAACATTAAATTAACCTTTGCTCTAACTTCTGTACTTGATTAAATACTTTGATGACAGCCAATGCCATTCATTATTTGATAATTAAGATGCTAATGGTGATGATGACTACATCATTATTTATCCAATCAGAGCTGCGACCATTGATGTTGCGACAATAGCTGCTTTTTTCCATAAAAAAGTAACGTAATTGTAATTCATATATCGCCAAGTCTCTTACGTGGTATTCAGATCGTATCGAGTGTCAAGTGCGATCATTTGTGTGGACCTGAATAGCTTCCTCGACGTTCATTAATCTTGGTGTCCAAACCCGCAGGTTTGAGAGACTTTTGACATTACCTGAGCGATTTACGGCCAATGTTAATAATGTATCTCAATCTAATGGATTTCAAGCAATCTAGATAGCTGCGTATCCGGCGGCCTATCCCATACCTAATTGCCATATTTATCCTGTCCACAGATATGTTATTGGCAAGCGATAACATAAAAAATAAAAATATCAATCTTGGACAGCAAGTTTTGGATTAGCATTGATTATTAATATTGGCCGTTAGTCATGGAATGCCAATCTAGGTCTCTCCGGGTAACTACAACACTCCACATTCTAAACAAAATTATGTCGATGAAAATACGGGCGCACCAAGTTCAAATCAAAAGTTTGGGTTTAATTTACTTTCCACCCGGATGCAAACCAATGTTAATAGCCAGTGTTTTAAACCTTATGGATTTTAAAAATTAAAGAATGTTATAATATTTTTAACCGAGTTCAAAAAACGAGAAGGTTCTCAATTCGGTCGGTAGGTTTTTATGTATGTACACCGATTTCTCCGAGGTTTCTGAACCGATTTACGTAATTCTTTTTGTTTGATGCGGAATTGTTTGGAATTGGTCCCATAAAAACTTAATTCAGGTAGGCACAATATTTTTTTTATTTAATAAGCATTTTGTATTTCTTTTTACCTAGCCCGATGTTTATATTTATTAAATTAACTCATGTCAGCAATTAACTAAAAATTATTAAATAAAAATGACTACGTTAATAAATACCGACTTCAAAACTAAAAAATCCTATTAATATTATAAATGCGAAAGTTTGTAAGTATGGATGTATGGATGTTTGTTACTCTTTCACGCTCGAATGGCTGAACGGATTTGTCTGAAATTTGGAAGACAGATAGATTGTGACCTGGATTAACATATAGGCTATTTTTAATCCCGATCGCACACCGGGTTTCTGTGAAAACGCGGGCGAAGCCGCAGGTAGCAGCTAGTACAAAATAATAAAGATTTATAATTAATTTTATACTACCTAATATTTATACGTACTATTTACTAATGGGTTGAAGTCGATGCTAATACTAATAATCTTAATATACGAGTATATAAATTAAGTGTTACGTTGTTTGTCCGCGATGGACTCCTAAACTATTTAACCGATTTGAATCAAATTTGCATACCGTGTGCAGTTTGATCCAACTTGAAAGATAGGAAAACTTACATCTCAATTTATAATAAAAAAAATTAACATCCGAGCGATGCCGGAATATGCAGCTAGTTATATTATAAGTAAGTATTAAATTAGCTTGGCACCGACTTCAAACCTATTAGTAAATGGCTTATATAAATAATAGGTAGAATATAATTAATATTAAATCTTTATCATTTTTTACTTTTTAGTTTTCATGGCGGTTTTCGTTAACGTAGTTATTTTTATGCAAATTTACTTCAAAATCTAATACCTATAGTGTAATAGTATAAAATATAATTAAAATATGTTATCCAACTAGAATAAACGTTAACATGTAAACTCCTTTATTTTATAGTTGATATTATAAAATTTCACTTTAAAACAATGACGAATTTTAACTCGTTCCGAATTTTTCCACGAGTTGATCCGGGCTCCTGTGCAGAATAGACCATCTGCCTTCCTGCCAGGCAGCTCGTAAAGGGCGTGTATAGGCTTGCCGTCACTAACACCGTGACACCCGACTGGGTAGTAGAGTTTTGCAGCGACTCGCCCAGAATGGTACCACCGCCTTATCCATTCCAGCCGCCATAACGTCAGTGTTTGCTGTTGACGTATTCCAGATGAAAAAGTAGCAGGTAAATTTACTTTGCACAACGCCTAACATCCCAGCTTCAGGTTGGCGGCGCACCATTACCACCGTTGGTGTATCTAGGCGGCGTGAATTTCTTACCATTAGGAAATCTGTCTGCTTGTTTGCCTTCCAATATCATGAAAAAAAATATGGAACGAATTAAAAATGTTTGGTAAATTCTTGTTGAAATTTGTTAAACCTTTTGATGAAATCAGCTTTAATTTTTTATCTGAAATGTATTACGTAGCGACGCCCTGACCAATTAAAATGCTGAATTTCTAATTTTCTTCATGTAATTGGTCAAGGGCGTTGTTAGGTTAACAGAAAGGAGCATTCGCTAAAAAAGATTTTCGGAAATTCCACTCCTAAATGCAAAACTTCTTAGAAATTTGATACCGAAACGAAAAAACTAGGCTTAATTTATTTGCTATTTCTTTCATGTGATCCTCTAAAAATCGGTCAAGCATGCACTCATAATTAACAGATAGATAAAAATATTAATAAATTTTACAAAAACAAATGTAATTTTTAGAAGTTTTTAATAGTTAAGTAAAAATCTGTCATTGGAATATTACATAAATGTCTTTTGACTGGATTAGAAATTATCTGGGTAATGTAATGAAGTATATCCTCCCTGGTATAATGGGAAAAGTAACATGTTAGTTATTTTACAGGAGGGCGATTTAAAGATAAATCGTTTATATTTTAATGTAATCAAATGAATTTGTAACGGGTGGGGTTGCCCAAGACTGGTCAATCAATGTATTAAGTGGCAAACCTATCACCAACTGGGCATATATCTAAGCAACAAAATCTAGCAACTTTATGTTTTATAAGAAAAATAAAAGAAATACGTATTTAGGGTTGCCCGATCCAAAGACCTAACCCGAGACCTCGTAAATTCAAGTCCAACGCTGAACTGCTAAGCCACAGAGGGGATAATTTTATTTTATTTAAATTTTAAATTCTTGGTTTATTGTTGTTGTGTATCAACATTTGTGAAGACAGAGTAATTGGAACTTTTCATAAAATAAATTAGTCTTGATCGAGCCTGTGCGTCTGATTCCCGTTCTCTAATGTTTAATTCAAGAACTCTAACTGTTATTTGTATACTACAACAGCTATGTATATGTCAGTATAAAAAAACAAAATTTGTTAGATGACATAGTATACTTAGGAGGTATGGAATTTATCACCTTATGGATTTAAAGTGGTGGCAACTTATTGATCCCATTTATCGCTGAAATGCTCCAATGCAAACGTCCTAGCAGCTAGACATGAAATCTCTTAAAACGTCTCAAGAACTTCCAATTCGCCGCTCATACAATTCCAAAAACGTAGGAGCACTTAGGCACGAAAATATTAAATAAACTCTATGTACATCGAACTTGAGATTTGACACGTAATAACAAATGTACCTATCAATCTAAAAAAATAATCTATCCCATCAAAAACATTTTTATAAAAAATGTTGCTAGAACAAGATCATATGACTAGCACTGTGAAAGAGATGTCTGATCTCATGCGGAGCCAAGCTTTTCACTTAAAAGACTCTCACTCTGCTCTGTCTCTCTCTCTCTCTCTCTCTCTTCAGATTTCAATCAAAAGGAGTGGTATGATAATTCATATAGAGTCTTTTGTCTTTTTCATAATGAGAAAATGTCTTTATTTCTTTGCCTTTTTATGTTATAAGATAGCGCCTCTGTGGTCTAGCGGTCCAGGTGTTGGATTTGACTTCACGAGGTCCCGGGTTCGATTCTCGGGTCGGGCAACGAAAAGAAAATATGGCTTTTCCAATTTTCTTATAAAAAAATGTAGCTCGGTTGGCCATAAGCTTACCACCTATCACCATTTTCGGCTAGTCGTAAGTGCTCTTGCTGTGCCTCTGTCTATGTCGTATGTGTGGGCGTAAAGATACTAAGAAATCGAACAAGCACGGGCGGCCCAAATACACCATTGATGTTGTAGATGCATTGCTGTCTTGCGGCCGAGATATTAGGCCAACTATGCATGTCCAGCTACCCTACCCTAAGGTTCGGAACATGACACTATAATTATAGGTGAGACAGATAACCGTGGCCTACAGACTCTATAAATAGTATAGATACGTAGATGTCCTGTGGTCGGGGTGTTACTAATGTGCCAGTCTACGAGCTACCTTACCCTCCAGAACCTAATATGACGCTGTCATTATGGCGGCAGTAATAAATAAAGCAGTGGATCTCTAGTAGTGGGTAAGTTGAAGCACAATACCTTACAACCTGTGGTCTTTAATCTTTTCTCGCCTATTACGAGCTGCCAGGCTGGAAGGCGAATACTTCATTCTACACAGGAGACCTGGACCAACACCTTCTATACATGATTAATAAATAAATTATGTAAGGATGAGTAATCTAAAATCATCGAACCTTGGTGACACTATTTTATTCTCGTGAATTAAATGATTTTAAGTAATGAACGGATAGTGTCCGAGTGATTTTGTAACTTCATTGCTCTGATTTGTGAAAATATTTTAGTACTTTATATAAAAGAATGTTATATTAATTGAAAAGTTCTGGGCGCCGTCATCTTAACACACTATAAAAAATGAACAGACGGTTGAAATTAAATGCGAAACCGTCACAAATTTCAATAGCGACTTAAAAGGCCCACGAAAGCTTGTTGCTATTAATGAAGTAGGATACTTATGTAAAAGACAGGCTATTTGGGTGTCTTAACAATGTCAAATTACCATGATCTTGAAGTCGATTTGCCTTCCTAAGTACCGGTAACTCAAACTTAAGTGTAAGGGCTCGTTTACACATCTATAATTTATAAAATCTATACTTTTTATCGTTAGCACTTAGTGAAATTCCAGTATATTCACACTTTTCGCTCGTACCTTTCTATAATATATTTATTTAACTGTTAACACTTTATGTTATAATATTTCACCGGTTTTACCAGTTTCACTTTCCAATACATTCAGCATTTGTTTAAAATAAAACAAACTTCTTTTTCTTTAGTTATGAAGCCTTGATGATGCTGCGAAAAGTGAAACTGGTTACCTACAGTATAAAATAAACTGTATCGTGGAAAAGTGAGAGTTTACCTTACAAAAGTGAGTATTATTAACTATTTCCAATGATTAAGTTGAATTTCACAATTTTGCAAAAAAAAGGAAAATATTTAATTAAGCAAACTAATTCAATCTGCAGTAATATACGAGTACATGGTAGAACAGCGTCAGCTAGAGACGGTTACAGTTTTGATTTCTATTTAAAGTGAAATTTCCCTGTTTGTTCTGTATTTGTTTTTACAGGGAGACTTCTAAAATAACTTACCTGAAACAACCAACATACTTCTTCGTGCCCCCATGAAATCGGTACATTCATCGAACGCATGTGACGTTGACTACTGTTTTTTGAGGTAAGATAGCGAACAAACACGTGGCTCTTCTGATAGTAATAGATCCGAGTTATATCCGAGAGATAGTTGCTGTATGTTTTGTGTATGTTTCTAAGGCTTGTTGATGATGACTTATTTATCCTTCACTCGTCTTTTAGGAGCTGGCAGGAAGACAGGAAAACTCATACCTTCTTGATAAAACAGAGATAGACTAAGAATATGCCCTGAGTTATCTTAATAATTCTGTCATTCGATTTTTGAAAGCAAACAAGAAGACGGCTTTCCTAATATTTAAAAAAAAGACAAGCCCGCTGAGTTTCTTGCCGCATCTTCTCAGTGTGCGGCCTCGTTCCGATCTGGTGGTAGATTTACTATTGTATAGACGTGTCACAGGTGCCTCTGGTAGGTATACGTGAAACAAAGATTGACTATTATTATTATTATCTTAGCCACGTTATTCATAAAAAACTATTTCCGTGTAAATGAGCCTTAAGCGTATTAATGATATTTATTCAAAGCATAACTTCAATAAGACGAGAGAAAATTTCGTTTCAGATTTTAATAGCCCCGAAACGGAAATAATGGTTCGAATGAATATTAATATCTGAAGCTTGAATGGCAGCTCTCTTTGCAATGCAAAGAAATCTCCTAGCTTAATATTACGTTGACGTATTTATATTTAGCGAAAACGTAATAACCAAATATTACTTTCACCAAACAATCCTAAATATACCTTGTACGAAGAAATGCTTTCAAGCTTAGTATTCTTAGAAAATATAATAATGTTAAAGAACACAATTATTACGATTTGTACGAAATTCTTATAATACGTATTGTGATAGCATATTTCATATAATTTTATTCCACTAAAATGCTGAAAATAAGCTTGTAGGGAAGAAAATTTGCAACAAGCAATTTAGTTTATCATTTATAGTCCGAATTCCATTTTTGTATGTTTTAAGCTCAGTAAAAGTTTAAAAATGACTTCGATATTAATAATTTACCCCATGTTGGTCCGGGCTCCTCTGCAGAATAGACCACCCGTCTTCCTGCCAGGCAGCTCGTAAAAGGCTTAGGCTTACCGTCACTAGCACCGTGACTAGGTGGTAGAGTCTCGCAGCGACTTGCCCGGATTGGCACCACCGCCTAACTTATTCGTGCCTCCATAACGTCAGTCCTTGCCGTCAACATGCTCCGGTTCGAGGGATAAGTAGCCGATAAAGTTACTTTTTCTCGAGGCCTAACAAATAAATTGCCTAACATCCCGACCTCAAGACCATTACTACCTTTGATGTCTCAAAGCGGCGTGAATTTCTTACCATCATGACATGCGTCTGCTTGTTTGCTCTCCAATATCACAAAAAAACATATCTAAGTCGTCTAAGTACACGAAATTCCCTGGGATTTTATCATCAGATCCAGATTTGAAGGTTTTGGGACCAAATCAAGGATGATTCAAATAAATAAATATCTATTATCAGTTCAAAAATGATGGAGAAATCGAATAACATACATAAAAAATGGAAGTCGCACACTACCTCCTTTTTTTGAAGTCGGCTAAAAATGGTAATCCGAGAGTATCATCTTTCAAGAAGTGGAAATGGAGTGGTATAAGTGAAGTAAAAGACATTAAACGCAATTTGCCTACCTAAAGCAGGAGGCTACCTAATTTTATTGACTTTACACTAACCCTACTCTCCAAACTAGATCACAATCACGTTTTGTTTTTACGCAACCTTAAAAAAGGATGAGTCATATTATGTCCTACGCTGACATTTTTTATGCATGTTACTTATTTTTGTTTTTGGGAAAGCGTACTTTTGAGATTGTCCTGCTGTCATAAAGTCTGGATCTGATAATGGAATTCCAGAAGATACTTATTTTCGTGCACTTATCTTACACCTTTAAATGAGCAATTCTTGTATACATATATAATTGGAATCTCGGAATCGGCTCCAACGATTTTCATGAAATTTAGTATATAGGGGGTTTCAAGGGTGTTAAATCGATCTAGCTAGGAATCATTTAAAAAAAATACCGAGCAGAGCTCGGCCATCCATATATTTAACATTAAACTGAAATTGAAGTCGATTTCCTATAGTTTTCCTACGAATTATTAGTTAGATTTTCTAACAATATCACACGGGTTCTTTTCTACAATACACGTAATACGTAGTGTAGAAAAGTACAATAGTTGTGTAAAAACTAAGTTCACAATGGAATGGAAAGAGATCAAACTGATAAGCTCAAAATTAAGCAATCCAGACTTTAACTAATGCTTAAATACTACAACATCAACGAAATTGATGCTGTGATTTATAATTCAACTCTTTAAAAGACGCTTTTCACGTAAAAACTGCTGAACGTATTTAGATGAAACTCCATAGTAATATAATTTATAAGCAAAAATATTAAAATTTAGCAATCATTTGCATAGTCTAACATACGGGCACAGAACCAGGTGCTTGTACTACATAAATACGAGTCTTTACATCTCTTACGCTTTCGTGACTAAACCGCTGAACTGTTTTAGATAAAACTTACACTAACACTAGTTTTATTTGGTATCTTATCTTATTCCGTGTTGTAAAACCATCAGCCTGCCTGGCACCTCATCAGAAGCGAGCCAAGGTTAAATGCGTCATCACCAACAACTGAAGTCTTGTCTGGTAGAGGGCTATGCAACTATTTGCCCAAGTAGATATCCACCGCCTTACCTATTCCTGCCGCCATAATAACAGTGTTATGTTCGGGTCCAGAAGGAAAGGTAGCCGGTAGACTGGTACAGTAGGCCTAACAACCCGGCCACAGGAACTATCTTGTGTTTACTAACACATATCTATGGTATATATACACACACATACATATATATTTATGTATATACATGGTATAGCTATAGGCTACGATTATCTCTTATCATCAAAGTCCGCTGTATTTTGGTACAAAAAAAACTTTTATTATAATAATTAAACACTTGCAGTACTGTAAAGTAATAATTTAATAATTTTATATTAATATCTTACTTATGACCAACTGCTCAAGTGACAACTAAACAGTGAAATAACTGAAACGTGGATGCAACAGCTACTATTAAATATGGAACTTTCCACAACAATGTCTTATTTGAAAACTCGAAAATACTTCGAAGTCTACAGTTGAGACTGCCAAATAAACATTTGCAAGATGTAACCTTTAAACTAAATTCAATAATATCAGCTGAGTGTCTGCAGCTTCGTCGATTATTGATAAAGTTCAGATCGACAAAGTTCACAGGAAGGAATTCGGTTTGTATGGACTTTACATTTGACATTTTTCTCCTGTATGCAGTTTGGCTGGCAGAATTTTCGCGAAGGTGGAACTAATTTTAAATTGAAAATAGTATTTGTTTTCAACTTTTCTGCTGTTTCTGGAGGTTTGGGAAACAATGTCATAAATGAGGTTTATAAAACTGATTCTTAGAATTGCATTACCGATTTGCCCTTTAAATTTTGCTTGTCTGTGTATCCGTGTGGACATGGCGTTTCGCTCGACCAAAAGTATACGGATTGTTAAGTCAGTAATAAAATAATAAGTTTGATAAAACTTACTTGTGCATTTTCGTGCTATTTTTTGCATATTATTCTCGGCCTACTGATTTCACTGAATGAGCGTTTTCGAGCCATTATCATATTAATACGTGAAGCAAAAGCTTTGGACCCCTTTTAACGAAAATTGCGTGAACGGAGGAACATGAAATTTGACACACTTATACTTTATGTGTAGGAGAAGTGCAGAACGCTAATGTTTTTCAATAAAAATACTTATAAAAGGCATTAACACATACACATAACACATGCTTCCATAGATTTGACACACAGATCACAGATGGCGCACAAACTATATTCATAATGTTTGGAAACCAAGTAGTCGGTCCTTATAAATAATGATGGCGTTCTTATCAAAAAGATAATGAACAATAGAACTTTAATAATTTTAGAACATTATATTTTTATAAATAATAACTTATAATTACAATGCATGTGATCGAATTTCAACCAATGGGCGACCACTAGTACTAAAATATTCGCAAATATTACTGTCAAGATGCAGGCATAGTTTATAAGTTACGTCAGCTTTTTCGTAAGTTATTTATAATGAAAGCGCTATGGAAAATCTGTGGTGTAACGCTCGCTGACCGCTTTCGTAGTCATGAGGTCCCAGAAAGAGAGAATTGAAACAAAGTATTAGTGTCAAAATGAGTTTGGTATGTCGGTTCGGTCATATGAAAAGAATGTCACGAAAAACGTTCGAATTTCAAGTCATTTTGTCTGCAGTTTTAAACTATAATCCTAATTACTTCAAAAAATCACGTGAAATCTGTAAAGCATATACTACAAATCACAAAACGAATATAATGAAATCGGACTAGGCGTTGATAAATTATAGTAGTGGCTTAGAACCAGGAGCTCCTAATTGGTGCACGCTGTGTTCCCGTGCACCACTTCTGAAGACATGCGGCCCCCTATTGAGAGGGGCTGCGCGACGGGGATCCAGAGCCGCCAGTGCAGTGGAAGTGTGCTAAATCGTCCCCACAGCCCTGGTACTTGGCGAAGAGGAGGACACCTTGTGATTTTAGTCAATAAGAGTCTGACATAACCAGCATCTTCCCCCGAAAATGGCGGATATCCATGACGTTTTACACACGTTTAAAATATGGTAAGTTTCAATCTTAGACTTAGGCAATTTGCTAATATTTCTGTTACAACTTCGCAACATACAAATTATTAAAAATAAATTATGTTCACACACATATCTTGGGAGACGTAGGCAGAGAGAGGTACAACTATAACATACACGACTAGCCGAAGACACTAAGTCCCATGATGTGATAGGTGGCAAGCCTATTACCAACCGGGCACATATTCAATCGCGGGCAAAGATGTTTTATCCCATTCCATTAAAAATTAAAAAAGTAACTTACTTACCTAGCAGAGAATCAATTGTTAGTCATTTTTTATTTAGAATAAGATTTATAAAATTAGTAAAACTAATTCATTATTTTCTATACTAACTGATTAGCTGTCAAATGGGTTTAAGTACGCCGGGTCATTTGGATACAAGTATATAAATAAATAATAAATATTTCTACTACATTGTATAATACAAATACAGCGTGTATTTGTATTACACAATGTAGTAGAAATTCCTTGCAATGTAAAACGACTGATGCTTTTATAATGGCAGCCATTATATCATTGAAAACGATATTTTTATTGCTACAGGCTGTAAAGGCACCTGATGCTTTATCACATTCGCAAACATTATAGGAAAATTATGTAAGGAATTTAAGCTTAAGCCACAGACGAATCGACATAAAAAAACGAACATTTTGACTGTCTTTTTTTTGTTTTCTTGTGTGATTCAGAGTTATTTTATTTCATATCAGGTTATTTTTTTGTGTAATTTTTGTTTCTTTTATGTGAAAGGCGAACAAGGTGACCAAGCTCTCTTGATGTTAAGAGATAGCCGTAGCCTATAGACATCATAGACGTTATAGGTGCGACACTGTCGTGTGGCCTTTTGTCAGGACGAGGATTAGATGTCAGGCCTATTGTGTGAGTTCTACCGGCTACCCTACCCTCCAAACCGAAACGTGACAGAGTCATTATGACGGCAGGCATAGGTAAGGCAATGGACCCTACCCAGGTAAGATGCTGCACAAAATTCTACCAGCAATAGGCTATTGGTAATCACCAATAACCTATGTTCGCCTCGAGACAGATGGTATTTTCTAACCAGTCAACTCGGACCAACACGAGTAAAACTACAAGAAACTAACTACGCAATCTATGCTATTAATTCGACTGTAGATATGTTTTTTTATGTTTGTTCGTCATCGTTGTCGAGATATTAAGTTTTTTCGTTATTAAGTACTAGCCGACGCGGCCAACTTTGTTCACTTGGAGCTCGATGCTCTCTTTCTAGTCTGTAAGGGGATTTTGAATAAAGAGGTGAAGGTATATGTAATGTATGTAAATATGTAACAAAATGATTACTTGTGTGTTCAATTTTAATATTTCTTTACGTTCCGGTTTTCTAGTTATTTGATATCTTTATACTGAGTGTAATTTTTAAACTTCAAAATTTTACTTGTAATCTGAAATGTAGAGAAACACTTGAATGTACAGGTCATTGCACACATACATACACATTTTTACGCCGAAGCCCCTCTGTTTTAAAGCTGGAGTATATTGAGTGCCAGGTAAACGAAATCCGCTGGGTCGACTAGTTATAAATGAACATGAATGAGTGAATACCGCAAAATTGTACATTTAAAAGCAATTACAATAACGAACACAGTTACAGAAAATGTTTAGTTTACAATAACGAACGAACGACGGTAGTTAGATTTTCAAGATTAGTTACTATACGTACGAAAAACTATCATACTTAAGCAAACTACCAATTTTTAGAAAAAAGAAACCGGACATTAATTTAGTATAGCGTTTGCGGTCAAAATAGTAGGCGAAAGTTGAGACGAAATTCTAGAAACTCCTAATTGCACTTAAGTACTGTTATAGTTTAATTTACAATTGAACCGAAATCACGTTGGCGATACTCCTATGTCTATTCTACTGAAACAGTGGAGAACTCTATTTAAATTCACATTTTGTTTAACTGGTTAACCGACTCCAAAAAAGAGGTGGCTCTAATATCACTGTACAGTTTTTTATTTTTATTTATTCGTCTCAGTGGTCTCGCGGTTTGACTTCTTGAGGTCCCAGGTTCGATCCCAGAGTCGGGCAACAAAAAATAATTTAAAATAGAGACCGTCAATTTTCTAATAAAAATAACGTTGCCCGGGATTGGATATAATATGCCCGTTTGGCGATAAACTTGCCGCCTATCACATTGTGGGACTTATTGTCTTTGGCTAGTCGTGAGTGCCCTGGTTGTACCTCTGCCAACCTCCTCGGGGATGTGGGCGTGAAGAAACTTAAAAAAATATGAAATATGAATTTTCAATTTTAAAAAAAACAACGTTGCCTGGGATTAGATATAAATGCCCGTTTGGTGTTAGGCTTGCCATACAAACAAGTCGATTTAAATGTTATCCTGTATAATAATTTCTTTAAATTTTTTCATTGGTGATTAAAACTCAGCAGTATGTATATTTTGTTTGGGGGCCTCTGTAATTTTATATAAACTACAACCCACCACAGTAGTCTTGCTAAGATAATTCTCGAAAACAATGACTCATTTATTTTTAACCAGTTAAATCAAACGGTAAATATCTGGCTGGTTTTCGCAAGAGTGAGAGGTAAGTATATTTACATGTTTTAGACAAAAAAAGAGGACTTCGAAGTAGTGACACTTTCGAAATTCAAATGTTATCGCATTTTTCTTATTACTTATTTATTTATTTACAAAACATGTATTGAATAACACAATACAATACTATAGCTACTTTCCGATGTGAACGAATAATAAACAAACAAACATGCATAGATGATAGAATTTCCCTATTGTAGTATGGATTTAGTAGTAAAATGTAATGTTTTTATGACACACGATTAAAACTTTAAGCGTAGGCTAGTTTTAAGCTTTATTTTGAGTAGTTCCATAATATACATAAAAGCAATCATTTCAAGTACTGTAATTAAATAAAACAATTTACCCGTATGTTCGGTATGTGGGCAGAAACATTGGTCCCGAAAGTTTGAACGAGATGCCTGAAAGTCCTAACTCCACTTATGGCTATGTTTCAATTAATGGCCTAAAACTAACATCAACTCGGCGGTTCGTGTTATTAAAACGGAGGTCAGCTAACATTTTATTAAATACAAATAAATAAAATTGGAGTGTTTGTTTGGAACATTACAATAACCCTTTTATATTACCAGCTTATGAATATATATACGTACTAATACCAAAACAACCTTTTTTTGTAGTTTTCGTCTGTCTGTTTGTTCCGGCTTATCTTGAAAACGGCTGGACTGTTGATGACGGGATTTTCAATGATAGGTAACTGATGTGAAAAGGAGTTATGTAGGCTACTTTTAATTTTTTTAAAGTCCATGTGGTAAGCACATGTCACAATAACATATCTTGTACCTAATAGTTTTATGTTTTTCATGTTTATAAACATTTTGATTGTTTTATTATTTAATTAAAGTAAAACTGCAAAAAATTGAATTGGGTTTCAATAAATCATCAGATACACAAAAGATAATCATTTTCCTTGATGAAACTCAGGGAGAGTTTTCATTATTAGATAACGACTTACTTTGAAATGGGATCACGTCAGAAGTACGTTTTTTTCAATTATTTTTTTTAAATCATTTTCAAGAATTATGGAGAAATCGATTAACATATAGATCGATATAACATATAACATATGGATCGAAATAGATCGATGAGAGTCGAACAGATAGCCCCTTTTTCAAATTCGGTTACAAAAATTCCAATCGAAAATTTACTATTCACTTTACTAATGTTTTTGTAATATGCTCTAATAGTAGAAGTCTAGCAAGCATGACGTTCGAATAACAAAAAAGGGGTTGTCTGTAAAGTCGGTTGGACGTGACAACGTCATTAGAACGGAGGCCAATTGTACCTCTGTCGCTCGTTCCGCACTCTCGCTTAAGTACTTCAAGCCTTAAATGGAACGCTTCAGATACGAGGTAATGCCGAATGAGTCATGTTTTTGGTGCATGCAGCCGGCTCCATCGAATTATAAGATGTTATCACGTCAAAATTTTTCTTATCATACCTTAAAATCAGGGGATTAACAATTCTCAATTTTAATAATATCCTTAGGGTTGTATTTTTTATAATTTGAATAAGATCTTGGATCGAAATCGGACTACTCTTCAAAAAGATATACGACATCTATCGTGATAATTAAGCACGGTGAAAATGCAAAAATCGACTCTAATTGTTGCATTTCCACATCTTACTACTAGTTTTTAGTTGTGCTTATTAAAACCAAACGACATGTTTGATTATGTCATCAAAATACACAAAATATAAAAACAATAATTTTAATATATTACCACTTCGAAATCACTCAATATTTTTCTAAAGAAGAACCACCAAAATCACTTTTGGTCGCTAATGACAAAGCCGAGTTAACACGTAAAAAACATAAAAAAACATACAGTCAAATTAAGGACCTCCTTTTTTGGCGCAACCATTGAAAAATCAATGAAACTATTGATATTGCAGGGACTTTTGTTTCAGTTACCTTACTGCGCTGTCTTTTAGAACCCTCGGGGAAATCCACAAGAAACAAATACTACCTTTGTTTCACAGAAGAGTTATTGAAGCCATTTGCGATCCACCGCCTAGGGTATACTTTAAACGAAAGTTGTGTAATGCCAGTTTACACTGTCCACAAATACTTAGATACATGCATACATACAAGTATTTTAACTTCTAAATAGAGGAGGTTCTTAGTTTGTCATTTTCTGTGGTCTAGCGGTCTAGGTGTAGGACTTGACTTCATGAGGTTCCGGGTTCGATTCCCGGGTCAGGCAACAAAAAGATGATGTGGTTTTTCCAATTTTCTAATAAAAATAAAGTTTCTCGAGATTAGATATGTGCCCCGGTTGGCGATATGCTTGCCACCTATCACATTATGGGACTTAGTGTCTTCGGCTACTCGTGCGTGCCCTGGTTGTGCTTCTTTAGTGTGGAGCTATGGGCGTGAAGATACTTTTTTTTACTTACTTTTTATTTTTTTTATTTTTAAAAGTACCATTTTTCCAATATCCCTAAAGATATTGGCAGCAGGAAAACCAGGGCCTCCACGACTAGTTGAAGACACTATAGCCGAATATACGTTTAATACATTAAGTAACAATTTTTACAAACACAAAGACAGGGCAAAACATTACATTTTTAAAATTCAACCAAAAAAAACTACTACTATCAATACCCTTGGGGAGCAAGGTGATAAAATTTTGTATAAAATCTATTCTACTCTTACGAAAAGGGTAAAACGCTAGATGCATAAATTACTACGAAAAAACTTAGCGACTAGTTTAATTAAAATTGGTGCACCCGCGTTTCCAGATAACTATTTACAGGGTTCGAGGAAGATGTGCAAAATTTTATCATACATTCATAATTTCCAGCTTACGAATCCTACGATTTCGTTTGACCTTCCCCGAGTTTACTTATAACACTTTAATTAAACAACTTTTAACGAGAAATTTTTAACTAAAACTTTTAAATGGACTCCGCATCGCGCAGCGCAAATGAGAGAAATAAATAAAACACAGCAATTTGCATCGCCATTTGCAGTGGGAATAAAGCAATGAATAAATTAAATATCTATTAACAAATTAACAAGCTTAAACTCAGTAAATAAATTTATTTTAAACCTTATGAAGTCATTTGGTTTAAAACAAAGTTATTAATAAAAATAAAATTAAAATTAAAATTACACAAAACCGGCTTCAATTTTATACTGTGTAAGCTAGCTATTCTATATATGAATCCCCGTGTTGATCCGGACTCCTTTTCAGAATAGATCATGTGCCTTTCTAAACGGCAGTTCGTAAAAGGCGAGCATAGTCTTAACGTCACTAACACCATGATTTCCTAATAGGTGGTAGAGATTCGCAGCGCCTCCCTCGGTACCACCACCTTATATATTCCTGCCACCATAACGTCCAATGCTTGCCGTTGACGTATTCCAGTTTGGAGGTTAAGGTATTTTTAACTTACTTTTACTAACTAAGATACTAACTTAATTTTGCTCCAGGTCTAATAATCCGTCTGCTTGTTTGCCTTCCAATATCATAAGAATATATACTATTCATATCATATTATATCATATCATAAATATATATATTACGTGTCACGTTGTTTGTCCGCGATGGACTCCTAAAATAGTTAACCGATTTTAATCAAATTTACACACCGTGTGCAGTTTGGTCTAACTTGAAAGATAGTATAGCTTACATCTAAATTTTTCACGAGCAAAGCCGCGGGTAACAGCTATTACTACTATAATGTAAACATGTAAAAAAGTGATGACCTGTGCGATCAAATATTTCTCTATGTTCCGGTTTTCAAGTTATTTAATCACTTTGTACTGAGCGTTGTGATGTTTGTCATTTTGAAACTAAAAAAAAATTACTTGAAATCCGGAATGTAGAAAAAACTTGAAAGTACAAGTCATCGTACATACACGTTCATGTTTTCACGCCACTGCTGACCTTACTTTTGCTCGAGGCCTAACATCCCGGCGTCAGGTTGTCTTCTTACCATCAGGAAATCCGTCTGCTTGTTTGCCTTCCATTATCATAAAAAAGATGTATCATATAGTAAAAGCTATTGCCGCGGCTTCGTGCACGCGTAGACATAGAAGTGGCTTTTCATTACTACTGTGAAAACAAAAGATTTTCCTTCAGTAAAAGGTATCTATTGATCCGGGCTACTACTACTTACAGATTTAGTTTTACTAATGGTCGCCCATTGGTCAAAATTCGACCATGATAAATTTTAATGTCTTATTGATAAGAACGCCATCTTCATTTCTCAAGACCAACTACTTTGTTTCCAAACTGTATGATCATAAATTTATTTTTAATCATATTTATTTATTTTTGATCATAAAGTCAAATTGTGCGCCATCTGTGATCTTTTATCGTTAATATCAATATATTTGTTTGTGTGTCAAATGCATGGTAGTGTTGATGATGTTTTATTTATTGATTTAATATACTTTATAAGCATTATTATTAAAAAATATTAGCGTTCTGCACTTCTCCTACACATAAACTATAAGTGTGTCAAATTTTATGCTCCTGCGTCAAAAGGGGCCCAAAGTTTTGGCTTTACCTATTAATGTATAGATTACTATTTATTATGAACTAGCTGTTCCGATAACTTCGTTCTACCCGTTCAGTTTGAATGGGAAAAATAAAATGTTTTTTTCTTTAGTTTCCTCTCAGTCGAACAGAAAAAAAGTCTCCTATGTCCTTCTCACAGAACAATTATAGTACTCCGACAAGAAATTCGAATACATACAAATACTGTGGGATCGAAATGTCTTACAGCGCCATCTCTTGGTGCCCATAAACATAAGTAGATTTTGTAGGATATCCGACCCTCCCTGCCTGCTCATTGGAATGTTTTGGAAATAACAAGATCAAACTAAAATTTCAATGATATACATGTTGTAATGTATTAATTAATAAACACAGAAATAGTAAACTGTATATTATCAAAATTTAAGTTATATCAGTAAATTAAAAACAACAACATACCAACACTTTATTTTTACTCGAATTTTAAACAAATCATTCTTCTATTACAGACATATTATATTACATCTTTTACGTACTGGGAAATGATACAAACAAAGCTTTTTTATGGTTTCTTTCGACTTTGTTACAAACACAAAAATTATTTCACTATCTCATTTCTCTATGTATATCAGTATCGTTAAACTTTTATTCCGTAATGGAGGAATCAGAGCTATACTTTAAAATATGGAAAACCACTTCAATACGCTAGAAACACAAGAAAATATAGATATTGCGTAGGTACACAAATTCACCATTTTACCTAAATTCCACAAACTCTAAACTTCGAACCATAGACCATAGATCCCTTAATGTTGCCATTTGTTTTTTGGTCTTAGCACAATTATTATGTCACTTTGAAATTTGAAAACATTAACACATTTTATTATGGTGATTAATTTGTTTTTGTTTTTATTGTGTATTTAATTTTTGTCACACATAATCTAGTTTCAGAAATTACTGCCAATCAAGAGAATATTTAATCAGTTTCCATATTTTTGTTTTTCTTTAGTTTTTAATCTTTTTACCTTGAGTTTAATTAATGTTATTAAGTGAAAAAATATTATATCATGTTAATAAAAAAATAAATGTTGAAAAAAAAAACAAAAAGGATAAATGATAGATACTTTTTCTTGGAAATAATTTCTGAATCGTAATTCATTACACACTGTTTGTGGCGTAAGTCAGGTTTTTTTTTTGAAAACTCATTGGTAATGAACAAGAAACGCATTTGTGTCGTGAACATACTACTGGTTACTAGCAGTGATTATTAATATTAATAATTTCTGGTATTGGTATCATCGGCTAACATCAATAAAACAAGCATACAATTTTGGATAGTTTGGGGTTAGACCCATTTGTACAATTCTTCTGAGAATCAGTATTTATTTATGGACATGGAGATTAACCTGTAATTTTTTCTCAACTTTTTAAAATCGTTTCCGAATCTAGCAACATAGCTTTATTTTGTATTAAATTTACTCCATCTCGCGAATTCCATAGCAAACAATGAAACAGTCTAATGGTATGTAAATATTGTCGACCTCGCCTTGTCCTTCTCGTGGTTTAAAGCTACCTCCTCATCAACATTCAGACAAATCGGTTTAGCCGTTCTTGAGTGGTAAATAGTGTAACTAACACGATTTTCTTGTATGTATAGATGTAAATAATTCAAAAAGCGCTGAACCAAAGGCCATGGAACCGGAACGGAGAAGGTGGTGAGCCTTACCATTTTTTCCCACATAATTGAGGTTGCAACAGATACGAAACCATCAGGACCTCTAAGTGGTACTCACAATTTTTTTTCTTGCCACTTCAGACGATTAACAGCCCCTGTTGAGTAATCCCTACGTGGTCTAGCAGTCCGGCTTTGAGTTTGACTTCATGAGGTCTCTATTTGGATCCCCGGCTTGCATGAGATTATTTGTAATTTAGTATTTGATTGTGAGACTTAGTATCTTTAGCTAGTCGTGGGTTCTCCTGGTTACACCTCCGCCTATCTTCAGAAATACGGGCGTAAATATACTGTTAAGATCGAGCTCTGTCGGAAAAGTGCGTAGAATTGATGTGTGCGTGTTTATCTGCCCTGACATTCGTGAGAATTCCCAAACACTCAAAAGGACTACGTCTGTGAAGAAAATTGAAAAAAAAAAGAATTGCCAGTTAAAATAAAGGATTATTTGACATCTAACTCACCTTTTTACATCCAAGGCCAAGATATAAAATCCTTTCACCTTTGCAGCCTAAACATAAGAACAAAATTTATTAGGCTGAAGAATGAAACTTGTTCACAAGTGTGTTTTATGGCGGTATATAAAAACACCTTGATACTTTATTATATTTACGAAGCATACATTTTGTGTACTGTGCTTGAGTTTTATTAGATAGAGCGGTTCATGTTATTGACACTTATTTTGTGTCATGTTTGTTACAAGATTTTTTGGATGGAAGGGCATATATTATCAACATTGGAAAAAAAATCCGGAGCGTCAGTGCACGACCCGTCACATTTACTTCGCCACAACTCTGTCCTGAGATAATTTCTTAATGATGATGAGAAAATTTAACTCCTGAAACGAAGATTGTTATATTTTTTTTTCTTTCTTTAAGTATTGGCCTTCACGTTAGTATTTTGCCATTAGTCAAGTAGAAATTTGCTTCAAATTTTACATCAATTTTAACAAATTATAATTAGTCATC
>NJDC01000329.1:46228-64959 GCA_002245475.1 Calephelis virginiensis | reverse complement strand
GCATACAATTTTGGATAGTTTGGGGTTAGACCCATTTGTATAATTCTTCTGAGAATCAGTATTTATTTATGGACATGGAGATTAACCTGTGATTTTTTCTCAACTTTTTAAAATCGTTTCCGAATCTAGCAACATAGCTTTATTTTGTATTAAATTTACTCCATCTCGCGGGTTCCTTAGGAAACAATGAAACAGTCTAATGGTATGTAAATATTGTCGACCTCGCCTGGTCCTTCTCGTGGTTCAAAGCTACCTCCTCATCAACATTCAGACAAATCGGTTCAGCCGTTCTTGAGTGGTAAATAGTGTAACTAACACGATTCTCTTGTATGTATAGATGTAAATAATTCAAAAAGCGCTGAACCAAAGGCCATGGAACCGGAACGGAGAAGGTGGTGAGCCTTACCATTTTTTCCCACGTAATTGAGGTTGCAACAGATACGAAACCATCAGGACCTCTAAGTGGTACTCACAATTTTTTTTCTTGCCACTTCAGACAATTAACAGCCCCTGTTGAGTAATCCCTACGTGGTCTAGCAGTCCGGCTTTGAGTTTGACTTCATGAGGTCTCTATTTGGATCCCCGGCTTGCGTGAGATTATTTATAATTTAGTATTTGATTGTGAGACTTAGTATCTTTAGCTAGTCGTGGGTTCTCTGGTTACACCTCCGCCTATCTCCAGAAATACGGGCGTAAAGATACTGTTAAGATCGAGCTCTGTCGGAACAGTGCGTAGTATTGATGTGTGCGTGTTTATCTTCCCTGATATTCGTAAAAATTCCCAAACACTCAAAAGAACTACGTCTGTGAAGAAAATTGAAAAAAAAAAGAATTGCCAGTTAAAATAAAGGATTATTTAACATCTAACTCACCTTTTTACATCCAAGGCCAAGATATAAAATCCTTTCACCTTTGCAGCCTAAACATAAGAACAAAATTTATTAGGCTGAAGAATGAAACTTGTTCACAAGTGTGTTTTATGGCGGTATATAAAAACACCTTGATACTTTATTATATTTACGAAGCATACATTTTGTGTACTGTGCTTGAGTTTTATTAGATAGAGCGGTTCATGTTATTGACACTTATTTTGTGTCATGTTTGTTACAAGATTTTTTGGATGGAAGGGCATATATTTTATCACCATTGGAAAAAAATCCGGAGCGGCAGTGCACGACCCGTCACATTTACTTCGCCACAACTCTGTCCTGAGATAATTTCTTGATGATGATGAGAAAATTTAACTCCTGAAACGAAGAGTGTTATATTTTTTTTTCTTTCTTTAAGTATTGGCCTTCACGGTAGTATTTTGCCATTAGTCAAGTAGAAATTTGCTTCAAATTTTACATCAATTTTAACAAATTATAATTAGTCATCAGTCATAGCTCATAAGTCGTCAGTTAGTCATGTCAGGCTCTTGGGTAAAGCGATGGCTTCATTATCCAAGCTCATATAACGAGGTTTGGCGGCAACGAGGAAATACATGGGTAATACACGATACGCTAATTTCTTCCTGATTATTTCATTTCTGCACTTTCACTGAACGAAATTGTACAAAATGCCACCAAACTTGACTAATTTCACTCAATATCAACACGAAATTCAATAATTATGAAAAAACTTCGACTATCTTTTCTCTCGATGGCGCTAAAACTCCGTGTGTGTCTATGTGTGTGTTAGTAATAATAGTGTTAGTGTGTATGTGTGTACTTGGCACTGTAGGATGAATGATTTTTGGTAAGGTTACAAGTGATCGAGATGATTCTTACCTAAAGCAGGTTGATTTTAAATATGGAAATTTGTCCAGGCGTTCAAAGTCTTCAGCTCTTTAGCAGTTTACACATCGGAATGAATATTAGACGCACGTAGATCTTTATTTCACTTTTTGTCATATGTGAGACCTAACAGTTATAACACTAACGTATGCGGGTACAACTGAGCTGGTCTGATGATGGAGCTCGAAGACAGGAGACGTAACACCGGAATGCCTACTGGTAAACCGACTTATCGATATTTTGTTAAATCTGTTCCTACTTTTGAAGGCAAAGACTTTGTGATAAGGACATGATGAAAGAACTAGGAGGTGGATAATAGATCACAGTTTAAAAATAATGGTACTAATTTTCGTATTCTTTGTCAATCTTAAAGCTCCTCAAAAAGAGAAGTGTTGTAATTTAAATATGTGTGAGTGGATATGTTTGTATGTCATCATAACTTTTGAAGGGATAAACCGTTTATCGGAAATTCCTTTAAAATATTTATTTTAAATATTGTTTGAATTGTTTATGTGATATTTACCTCGCGGTATTACAATTACACCGTTCATAACCGTCTTTTTTTTATGATATTGGAAGGCAAACGAGCAGGCGGATTTCCAGATGGTAAGAAATTCACGTCGACTAGATACACCAATTGTGGTAATGGTGCGTTGCCAACCTGAGGCCGGGATGTTAGGCCTTGAGCAAAAGTAAGTTTACCGGCTACCTTACCCTCCGAACCGGAACACGTCATGACGTTATGGCGGCAGGAATAGGTAAGGCGGTGGTACCAATCCGGGTGTGTCGCTGCGAAACTCTACCACCTAATCAGATGTCACGGTGTTAGTGACGGTAAGCCTTTGCTCGCCTTTTACGAGCTGCCTGGCAGGAAGACAGATGGTCCATTCTTCAAAGGAGCCCGGACCAAAATCCGTAATTTAAAATCCGTACGGTTTGACTTCCAATACTATTAAAAAAATGAACCACCTTTTACGCTGTTCATAGTATAATATTACCCTGAAGACACCATGCATTCTAGCTGTTGTAGCGACAGTGCTTGCCACTATCTTTATAGTATTTGGAAGATAGAATAGTAAATTACTCGAGGCTATCACAGTCACAGAGAGGCAATGCACCATTAAAATCTTATATTTATTTATAGGGCATATTTCCTAAAAAAGTAACCTAACGCCCATACAATCGAAGAGGTAGGCAAGCAACCCACGACCTGACAAACCTATCGCCAGAAGCTCATACCACGTTATTTTCATCCGAAAATTTAAAAATCAAAACTTATCTTAAATCGCCTCTGTGGTATAGCGGTTCAGGTGTTGGACTTGGCTGCATGAGGTCCCGGGTTCGAATCCCGGGTCGGGCAACAAAAGAAAATTTGTTTTTTCCAATTTTCTAATAAAAAAAATGTTGCTCGGTATTGGATACGTGCCCGGTTGGCGATAGGCTTATCACCTATCACATTATGGGACTTAGTGTCTTCGGCTAGTCGTGGGTGCCCTGGTTGTGCCTCTGCCTACCTCTTCGGGAATATGGGCGTGAAGATACTTTTTTTTTATATCTTAAATTCAGGCAATTTAAGATATGTTTTGAATTCTAACTTTTTGACCCCGAATCGAACATGAGGCTTCATGTTGTTAACGCCAACACCAGAATACTAAATAACTGTTACTTTACTAAATAACCACTAAATTGGACAGCGACGCACCGACAACATCTATGGTCTCTATAGGCCACGATTATCTCTTACCGTCAAGAGAGAGTGCTTTTTAACTGTTTTATTACCCAAAACAATCCACCTGGAAATCTGTTTGCTTGTTCCTTCCGTTTCCCAAATCCATACGTAAACTACTCGTATTTTAATGTAATTCAGATTACATTACTTCAGTCCTCTATTTTAATGTAAATTTATTTCATTTCACCAGAAGTTGATTCACTTTGGAAATAAGCTAAAGACAATGGAATCGATTATTCTTGATATATTCTATTTTATAAATATTCATTATTTCTAATGTCGTATTATTTGTTAATAAGGTTGGTTCTGTATAAGAGCATTAGTATAGACAAAAATAGTTTTGACAGACTCAAGTAATTTAAGTTTATTTTTTATTTTTAGTGCAGTACAATTATTTGTATACCATGTCACGTACCACGTACAATATGATTATTCTTCTTTCGAAATATTGTTGGTGATTCCGAGATGGTCCCATAAAAATATTAATATCTTATTAGAAGAATATCTTACTTATTAGGTACTAGCGGCCCGCCCTGGCTTCTTACGATTATACTATATACATATAAACCTTCCTCTTTAATCACTTTATCTATCAAAAAACCGCATTAAAATCCGTTGCGTAATTTTTAAGATTTAAGCATACATAGAGACATAGGGACAGAAGAGCGACTTTGTTTTATACTATGTAGTGATAACTCAAACAGCCGCACTCGAAAACGTCAAGTAGGTATCTTTTAAAAAGTCCGGGCTCCTTTGCAGAATAGACAGGACCTTACCTATTCCTGCCGCCATACCGTCAATGCTTACCGTTGACGTGTCCCGGGTCAGAGGGTAGAGGGTAAGGTAACCGGTAGATTTACTTTTGCTCGAGGTCTAACATCCCGGCCTCAGGTTTACAACGCACTATTATCACCTGTGATGTTACTAGGCGACGTGAATTTCTTACCTTGAGGAAATCAGCCTGCTTGTTTGCCTTCCAATGTCATAAAAAAAAGTCATGATGTTGACATTTTCTATACAATTGATCGATAGATTAATTATGTCACTTGACGTCACTAAGTGCAGCCGACAAACAACTCGTCGGATCATGATAAAATTATTATGTGACCACCTCAGAAATATGACCTACCTCTGCAAAATAGATCCATAAAACGTAAAAAAAAACATACATTCAAATCTGTAATTTCTTTTTAAAGTCAGTTCAGAAGGAGGAGGTTATATTATTATCGAGATTTCGTATTCGAGTTAAATTTTATACATAATGCACATTTTTTGGTACATCTCGATGAAGAGGTAATGAAGAAGGTGTCGGTTTTGCGATTCTTACTGTCCGTATTTTTTTGGAACCCGCTAGAATCTGCGACAACGAAGTACAGAGGGAAATCCTCCTGACGCAACTGTGATACATGTGGTATTACAGTTGTTCGTAGGCAACTGTAATCACTTACCATCATAAGAACCATTTACATGCTGGTCTCCCTTTTCATATCCTTACTCGATAGTTAATCTTATAAATGCAAAATTTCGTTTGCCAGTAGCTCTTTTACGACTGAACCGCTAAACCGATTTTAGTGAAATTTGATATGCATGTAGCTAAATTTTTCTGTTCAAACAAAGGCTATTTTTGTATAACGAATCCTTAAAGTGGACGAAAGTTAAAAAGAAGAAAGAAAAACATGAATTTGTTTTCACTTCCTGATATTATTTGACACCAATATGATTCATCGAAATTGGTCTATTCTTCCAATTGTTATAGTGAAAAAGACAAAACATATGTGATAGGTACACATGCAGGCTACATATACACATCAATTTTATGAAACCCCTTTTGTTCCGTAGGGGTTTTAATAATATATTAATAAGCAGACGAAGATAAACAGAAACTACATTTTACATATCTTGCGTTACTTACGTTGCCTTGTCGTTAGAAGTTTGCAGACAGATTTGATGTAACGACACAGGGTGTAACTATGATAATATCTACATTGAATATCATAGCAGATAATAACAATTTAGATTTTGAAACGTTAGATTTTCCGACAATATTCGATACCGAATGATGTTAATGAATTAATGAACAGTCAAAAAAGTTAACATAAATATTATCAAAAACATAATTTAGCGTTTGGTCTTATAGCCAAACAAAGCCATCTATCTCTACTAGATAACTTTTCCATATGTGAAAGCTATATAGACATAAACATAGACTATATAGACACACACACACACAAACACAAACCACACACACACACACACCATACACACACCACACACACACATACACACACACACACATACACACACACACACACACACACACACACACACACAAACATACACACAGCACACACACAAACATACACACAACATACACGCACACACGTCAAACCAATATCAAACCTCGTTTTCTATCATCAGCAACATAGTTCACAGTTTTAGATAAGAGACGATCAAATATCCAAACAAGGCTTTTTTCAAACCACACAACTTTTTCATCTATGAAAACTATACATATTTATGTACATTAGGTAAAAAAACATTAAACATACCAAACAATTTGACCATTTCAATAATTGAAACGCTTGTGGAATTAATTACTATTGTGGGTGTATTTATAACTGTACGATTTAGGAGCCATTAAGAAAGCTTTCTCGTTTTAAAAAGTCCAAAACAATTATGAAATGTCTTTTGTTGCAGGTATCATCACCAACCTGCTTTTACTCATTTTCAAGATTTTACTTGATTATTTTTTAATCCAGCTTTTTAAAGTTTGGTCTTTTCTTCTTTTAAATAATTATCGCCTCTGTGGTCTAGCGGTTCAGTTGTTGGACTTAGCTGCATGAGGTCCTGGGTTAGAATCCCGGGTCGGGAAACAAAAATAAAATTGTGTTTTTCCAATTTTCTATTAAAAAAAAAAGTTGCCCGGGATTGAAAATGTGCCCGGCTGGCGATAGGCTTGCCACCTTTCACGTTGTGGGACTTAGTGTCTTCGGCTAGTCGTTGGTGCCTTGGTTGTACCTCTGCTTACGTCTTCGGGGATATGGGCGTGAAGATACTACTACTACTACTAAATAATAGACCTAATTTAGTAATACACACCAAATATTGAATACCCTACAAGTAAACAACCCTATGGTGGTTTTTTAGAGTTGTGTGTTTGGTATTATACAAATTGGTCACGGTTTTTAAAACATATCTCTTTATATTTTTTTCATTAGCTTAATTCATAGATATTACAATGTGAAAACAGTTTTTCATTCTGAGGTAGCAAGAAAACGTTAAGTAAAAATTCGCAGTGCAGACTCGGCTTACGCTTAACTACTTTTGTGCCTAACTCGCGACATGTGTATATATACATATATGTGTATATTTTTGTATAGAGAGAAAATATATGCAAATTTTCTTTTTTCAGATATGTACATCTTTATAGATTCGTGATAAAATACATAATATGAAATTTATTTGTAAAATTCTTGTGTTAAACAGATAATAAAAATATGAAACATTCCAACATAACACATCGTAGAGTACAAATACTTTAATATTTATGGTAATACTTAAACATATATTGGAATTCATTAAATAAATTCAGCAATACCCAGAAAATTAGATATCTTGATATTCATCTCACAAATATCTGCCCCATCGGGAATCGAACCCAAGCCCCAGAATTAGTCGGTGTCATTTGGTGTAAACACTAAATCCTTCGATCAACAAAGCTGAGTTTTTATTATTCATTTTATTTATTTAAGAGTGGAACCCTATTCAAAGTAAATTAATTCAATTTCGAAATTGTGTCTCTTACGAAACTTCCGACTTAAATACTGACGACCTCAAGATTGTCACTCCTGTAACCTACACCGAAATGACCATACAGATCAGTGATAAAATACCATCATTTAGTGAAACTTTTCGTGCCTTGGAGAAAAGACTTGGGTTCCAAAATGACGTAAAATGGACAAGTGCAATTTTGATAACATTTTATCATGTAATAGCAGTATATTGGTGTTGGAAATACGCTTTCCCGGTAAAATGGCAGACTCTGGTTTTTGGTACGAATTTTTTATATATATGGTCTCTAATACTATAATAATAGAATAAGACAGCAAATAAGAGCATGGCTCTCTTGGGGTAAAAGTCAACCATTTCCAATATTAACTAATAATGTTATAGGTGCATCGCTATCCTTTGGCTGGAGTGATAGACCGAATGTCAAAAATCCAAACAAGTCAACCGGCTACCTTACCCTCTGACCTCAATAGTGCGAATCTTAGTTATTATGGTGGCAGGAATGAAGGTTCAATGTTGAATCTTTACAATGCAAGCTGCTGGCCTGCGTTTCACCACTTGCTACCATGGAGCCATGTGGTCTAATCCACCCAGAAAACCCGAATCAATACTATGGATAATGCGCAAAAAGTATAAGCAAATGTTTTCTTAAATCATATCATTTGAAGTGGTTGATGGTAACCAATAGATGGTTACTATTGTATTATTGTCATGTGTTCATTCTTAAGTCGTATAATCTGTCTGCTCTCATACCGTGGAATCTTTATATAAATAATTCTTCCTTACGTTTGTTTGTCACTTATCTCCTCTTAAGCGGCTACATCTATTCGATTAAAATTTTAAAAAAAGTATTTTCACGCCTATATCAAAGAAGGGCTAGGCAGAGGCACAACCAGGGCACCTACGACTAGCCGAAAACACTAAGTCCCCCCGTGTGATAGGTGGCAAGCCTAACGCCAACCGGGCACATATCCAATCCCGAGCAACGTTTTTTTTATTAGAAAATTGGAAAAACCCAATTTTCTTGTTGTTGCCCGACCCGGGAATCGAACCCGGAACCTCATGCAGTCAAGTCCAACAACTGTACTTCTAGACCACAAAGGCGACAGCCTAAATTTTGTATAGATATTTCAATGGTTCTTCGATGATTTAAAATCATAATCTGTAGGGTTACTCTCGAAGCTCGATTCATGCATTATTGGAAATTAGAATCGAATATGTCATTTTAGGTACTCTTGAACACAATGCTGGCGAATTATTACCATTTAGTTAATAGTAAATAGTTAATTATTTTATCCTATTCGTTTAATTTATTTGTAAATAAATGTTATTAATCCCCTAATTCTGTGTTCACAAGTACCTAAAGTAACATATACGATTCCAATTTCCAATTCGAATGATATCAAGATTCAAGAGTAACCCTACTGATCTAGTATGAGGCGCTTAGTTACAAAAATAAGGCGTTAAGAAAATTACAGGGTAAACTAGTCTGTTATTATCTTTACAATGAAAAATTAGTTAAAATAATTATAATAGCAATTTAAAAACCAGAGAATAGATTGATCTTGTCTAACGTCGTGTTAAATGAAAAAATCTATCCAAATATTTATTTTGACAAGAAACACGCTTCAAACAGACGCCTTTTACTACATAGGGTAAGATCCTATTGCAAAAATTCTAAGTTAGTTACTATAAGCAAAAAATATCTAGTAAAAATGTACGTATGACAAAACATTAATACTTATTTGTGTCACATCTAACATGACAAAGTTTTTGTCTCAAAACAGGACTTTTTTGTAAATTAACAGGTTCGTTAAGGAAATGTATACAAGTATTTGAACAACCAAAGCCTTGGGTTGAATTTGGGTGCTTGTTAACGTCTTATTCCTTAAAAAGACTTAAGCCTAACGTTAGCCTTTTAATGTCATATCACCTTATCTATTTCTGCCGCCATAACTTTAGCACTTGCAGTTGACGTGTTCCAGTTCGGAGGATAACGTAGCCGGTACATTCATTTTTGCTAGAGGCCTAACATCCTGGCTTCAGGCAACGCACCATTACCATCTTTACTGCCTCTAGGTGACGATAATCTATTACCATCAGAAAATTCGTCTTCTTGTATGCCTTCCAATATCATAAAAATAAATAAATAAAAATAAAAACCCAAATTTTAGCTTCTAAATTTTAGTATTTCATCCTAACCCTCATCCTGTACCGTGCCCCTTTATAATCAGATGATATTATTTCCAGCGGCCATAATGTACGTTGCAACTGGTTTCGGAATCACTGGCGGGGCTCATCGGCTGTGGACTCATAAGGCTTACAAAGCTAGAACCCCGCTTAAATTGTTTCTCCTAATGTGTTTTGCCGCTGCGGGCCAGGTATGTTTTATCGCCATAGTACAAGCATAAAACAGTATGGAAACAACCTTCGAAGTGACACATTCTCACAAATATGAGCATCGACGAGAACACAAAGCGGTTTTCTAAGTACTGCAGCCTGTAGTAGTGAATATCGCGTCAAGATGAGTAGTCGCGTTGTTATTTGTTTCCGCCATCTTTATAAACATGGAAATTACGTATCCATCTTTTAAGTGTTTAGATTTCCTATTCATAGTATTTGTAAACAACGTAGTTATAGCAATTCTATTGATTAATCACTTCAGAACAGTGAAAGCTAAAATAGAAATAAATAAATATCCCTGGACGAATTGCTCCAATCTCTCTCAATCTAGCCCCAAAATAAACAATGGTTGTATTATGGTTATCAGTCATTGATACTAATACATAGAAAATGCGAAATAGCGGTATTAATTTTAAAAGCATCCGAACCCAAAAATGCAGACACCTAATTGTTTATGACACAAATGTTTGCCCCTGTTGAGAATCGAACTCGACATACACAAACGATGTTGCTTCAATGTATTTTATTAACTAGGCTTAGTTTCCACACTGTTCCATATTTGTACTGTGTTTACAGTATTCTAACAAGAAAATAAATAACTAAAATTACGTTAACCATGTAGGACTCGTATATTTTGGATAATCCACGTACTAGAACTTGCGGGTATTTATGAATTAAAACAAGGACCTTGCCTATAGCTCCCCTGACGGTAACCGTAGCCTATAGTCGGGGTGTTAGGCTCATTGTACAAGTCTACCTTGACTGACTACCTTTCCCTTCAAAACTGACACCGTCATAATTGCGACAAATTTAGGTTAGTGGTGGTTCCCTACACGGGCAAGTTCCTGCACATCACTCTACCAGTACTGGTCTTATTGGTAATATTCCATTTACCTTAAACTATGCTCCATGCTTTAAGAAACAGATGGTCTAATTTACACAGGGGACCTGGTCAAGATGAAGTGAAACCCTTATTCTTACCACACACCAGTAAAATCTTTGGTGTCTATAGTTGAAGTATATTTATTACTATCGAGAATTCTACTTGCCTTTCAACCCCATTAAAAATATAGACAGTAGTTAATGCCCGCAGCTCACCTCGGACTTAAAATTTCTCAGGCCCTTCCAGAAATTAGGAACATTTAAATAAAATAACTTATTTCTATAGATAAAACCTACGTATTTAATTTAGTTCCCTAATATGTTTTTTTTAATAATTTCGCTGTAGAAACAAAGAACATTTAATAAATGCAAAATATTTCTCTAGATAAACCTACCTATTAAACTTAGTCACTACAAATACAAAGAAAGACAAATATTAAAACTATAACATATTTCTAAAGATGCTATAAATATTCGAATATGTTGTCTCAAAACTAATTTTAATGTTTTCCCACTTAGAATGCATATCAGCAACGTCCTTGTTTTTGAAATAGCGTAATGGTATAGCTAGAGTGCTTTATAATGCTCAATGGATTTTTATTTTAATGCTAGAACGTCCCAGCACATTTATTTAGAAGCCACTAGAATGCTATTAAAGCTTCTATACACTCTACAGACATTCTGTTGGCACGAACTAGACTAAACTACACTCAAATTAGATTTAACATTGGTGCCGATTCCGCCACATGTTGTCGAAACTTATTTTAGGGGTGTACCTACTATTTTTAACGAAATAAATTTAAGAGATATAGCATTTAAGACCCGTCAAACCAATTGGGATATATAACATATTTTAATTCTCAATCGATGTACTCGCATTCCGTGATATAGTTAAAACATCTGTAGAAATGTGGAGCACAAACTAATCTTATAATACTAAATGTTTGTGTTTCTTTCAATTGCATTAAGAGATAAAAGCGATAAAATAAAATGAGTTTATTTAGAGCATAGCAGAATTGCTATCAGCGAAAACTCTCGCATGTTGACTATATTTATGTTGACAGTTTAAGAACATCTTAATTAAAATTGTTAGCCTAAAACTTAATTGACTTATGTTTTAGTCATTTCCAGATCATCACTTATTATAATTTACTAACTGAAAATTTAATTTCAATTTAGTTGTCTAGTTTGTGCCAACAGAATACGTAGAAATTATAACTTCGTTAGGTTTTGCTTTTTTATATTTATTTTGACGTAATATATTTAATGGAATTTAAATAAAATTATTTTAACCTGTAAGTAAGAAACAAAAACGAAGAAAAAACAAAAAGAAAGAAGAGAAAGTTTCAATAAATATATATTTTTATTCTTAATAATTTACAAATACCAATTTATTGTATCCGCTTTATCAATATTAAATTAATGAATTAGTGATGAAAAAGTTACAAATGTTAATAAGTTAATAGCTTTAAAAATATTTAATTTTAAGCACCCATATCATTTTTGAAACCAGTATATTATAAATTTATTGTTTCATATTTCCTCTTTCTTAAATTCATGTTAGATACCTTATTTAAAAATATAGCATTAACTAAAGTGGCTTATAATGCTGAACGGGTTTTTATATTCAAATCTGAATCGTAGCAACACATTCATCTTGAATCCACAATAATACTATTAAGGCTTCCATACACTATACAGATATTTTCTTCCTTTTCTTCCCTGTGTTGGTCCGGGCTCCTTTGTAGAATAGACCATCTGCCTTCCTTGCCAGGCAGCTCGTAAAAGGCGAGCATAGGCTCACCGTCATTAACACCGTGACATCTGACTAGGTGGTAGAGTTTAGCAGCGACTCGTCCGGATTGGTACCACCGCCTTACCTATTCCTGCCGCCATAACGTCATGACGTGTTCCGATTCGGAGGGTAAGGTAGCCGGTAAACTTACATTTGCTCGAGGCCTAACATCCCGGCCTCAGGTTGGAAACGCACCATTACCACCTTTGGTGTCTCTAGGCGGCGTGAATTTCCTAACATCAGGAAATCCGTCTGCTTGTTTGGCTTCCAATATCATAAAAAAAAGTTATTCTCGTACATTTTGATCTTAGTATTCTTCGATTTTTAAAATATACTGTAGTGTTGTTCTGGGTTCTAGTTGATCTAGATCCACATTGTAGAATCGTTCATCTATCTCACAACCAGACAGCTCAAAAGTAGCGAGCATGGAATAAACTGGTCATTATCAACAAGGCAGGTAGAGATGCAGTAACTTACGTGGTTAGTGATTCACCGCTTTACCTATTCCTGCCACCATACTGACAATATCGTATTCGGGTCTGGAGAGTAGGGTATTAGGTTGACTTGTACGTTACACATAACAATCCGGCAGAGACGCATCAGTATCATCTATAGTGCCTATAGACCACGGTTGTCTCTTAGTAAGTTTTTCCCCGTGTGGGTCCGGGCTCCTTTGTAGAATAGACCATCTGCCTTCCTTGCCAGGCAGCTCGTAAAAGGCGAGCATAGGCTCACCGTCACTAACACCGTGACATCTGACTAGGTGGTAGAGTTTAGCAGCGACTCGCCCGGATTGGTACCACCGCCTTATCTATTCCTGCCGCCATAACGTCATGACGAGTTCCGGTTCGGAGGGGAAGGTAGCCAGTAAACTTACTTTTGCTAGAGGCCTAATACCCCGCCCTCAGGGTGGCAACGCACCATTACCACCTTTAGCGTCTCTAGGCTGTGTGAATTTCTTAACATCAGGAAACCCATCTGCTTGTTTGCCCTCCAATATCATAAAAAAAAATCAAGAGAGCCTACCAAATCAATAAAGTAGCATTAGTAAAAATTAAACTACATTAACAAGGCATTAATAGGCTCAATACTCTCAGAGTACCAGAACAGATGATCTTTGCAGACCTGTCTGGATCCTCCACATTCATTACTCTTTTCATATAAACACGCTGGTTTCGGACACTCTTGACACCACCGTCGGATAATAACCTAGCGATTTGATCGTGGAATGTCAACCTTAATTGCCCCGGGTACCTACATCCATCAAGAACCTTTCATCTGTCATTCTTTCCACATTTTTTATTAAATTAGAAAAAAAATACAGATGTACACATGCACATATATCCATTTTCAAGTATAGTCCTTTAGGCCTTAGGGGATAAGTAAAGTATATAGAAGGCCACACATGAAGCTATCCACTGGTAACCTTCCCTCTCTAGCATCAGAGTCTATTTTCCTTAAAGGGGGTAACTTGGTGTGTGACCTTTTGTACCAAGTACTAGTTATATAATTTATAGTATTGATTTGGGAAAAGTTGAATTATTTCCGTTTGGAAAGAAGCAAGAATGCTACGAAAAATCCGTTCTGTAACGCTCGCTGACCGCAGAGGTACTCAAAGAGACCTAGGTTGACTTTCCACAATCGAATTGCTCGGGTATTATCCAATGGTGATGCCAAAAGCCTACGGAACTAGCGTGTTTGTATGAAAAGTATAATTAATGTAGAGGAAGACGAAAGACCCGCATGGATCGTGAGATTTAGCACTTGATACTCTCTGCCTACCCTGCAAGATACTTGGCGAGAAGATATGAATGTATTTATGTGCGAAAGAACTCAATTATGTTAACTATGATCTTTTATGTCGAATATCATGACAGTATTGGTTAGAGTGCTGTATATCTTACCTTGGATTTTTATTTTCATAGCAGCTGTATGCCCAAGCACATTTACATAAAAGCTACTGTAATTTTATTAAAGTTCCTATAAACTTAAATGCAGGGTTATTCTGGAATCTCGATTTCATGCAAAATGGAATTTTAAATGGAATAGACATGTTTTTTAAGTACTCTAGATCACAATAGCAGCGAATCATTAACATTTAGCTAATAATAAGCGATAAGTTATTATATCATCATCGTCATTTTAAAATCCCATTGCATGTACTTAAGTTTTATCTTTGTTCGAGTTTCAAAATCACCTGTATCATTATTTAAAGCCTGTAATAAATCATTGATTTAATTAATAAATTGTATATTTATCATGTACCCAGACCCAGCAATGCAGATATCTAAATGTTGATCACACAAACGTCTCCTCCCGTCGGGAATCAAATTCGCGGTTGATAAGCGTGTAGGCTAACTCCTCGACCAAAAAGTGGTCAAATTATTATCCGCGTTGATTCCGTTAAAATAATAATTGACTCTTAAAAAAAACTGCATAACTGTCTAAAAAACAATGAAGAATAGTGTCAAAACGAATGAATGTTTAATACATATTAAAAATTTAGTTCAGTAAAAGATGCATTTAAGGGATGTCCTCAATATCATTTACATTCTTAACACAATGTATACTCAGTCGTTCGTTCTCTCGTTAAAAAATGTAAATTAATTCCAAAAATAGTGAGTTTTTTAAAAATATAACATACAACTTTATTTAAATTTAAATTTGATGTCCTCAACGTCGCTAACATTTTAATACTGTGCCTTATCATCTTTCTTACATTAAAAAATTGCAGATTAACCCCAAAAAGAATGAGTTTTGAAATGTGTGTTTTAAAAATATAAAATACATCTTTTTTACAATTTATAATCCATTTGAGTGATATTCTTCACATCACTTGTGATCTTTGTGAGTAAAGGAATAGCTAGAGTGCTTCATACGTACAGGATTTTTATTTCCATCACTATAACGTAGAAGCACGTCCGTCTAAGAGTCACGGAAATACTATTATACTCTCTACACTATCGATATTCAGTTTCACATTCTAACAAGTTTTTAAAAATAGAATAATACAGAATTTTAGCTAGCACCTTTCGTCTCTCACTGACGACGCCCTTACATTAGAGCTGGTGAAGTGTTAAAAGAATTTATCGTTCTTTTGTCAATTTCGCCAATCGTTTTTATCTATAGCTACACTTATCATCCGGTAAAGAACTCGAATCCAGTACGGGTTCGATCATTGGGTCGGGCAACAAAAAGAAAATACGTTGGATGCATCCCAGGTTCCTACCACATAGTGGGAATTAGCACCATCGGGTAGTCGTGGATGCCCTGGTTCTACCTCTGCTTACCTCTTCAGGTGTATGGGAATGGTTTTTTTACTACTAAAACGAATTCAGTTGCCTATGAAATTTTCATTTAATTAGTTTGTTTTTAGTCGAAAATGGTTTATGTATATTTTTTTGTCATCCAAAACTTTGATCCAGCACTTGATCCATATTAATAAACAACAATACTATAAAAAATCACTGAAGTAAAAAAGGTTGACATTCCACGATCAGATCACTCGGATATCATCCGAGGGAGTGGTGTCAAGAGTCTCCGAAACCGGCGTGTTTGTATGAAAAGGGTAATGAATGTGAAGGAAGCTAGACATATGTTTGTCAGGATCGTGAGGTCTGACACTCGATGCTCTCTTCCTGCCCCGTGAGGGACTTGGTGTGAATATATGTATGTATGTAAGCAAAAAAACAGTAACAAAAACAAAAACAAACGTAAACGTACGAGACGTAACAAACATTCATCTTAATCTGTATGTTAATCGGTCGATCCATTCAAAAGTTATGATGTTACAGAGAGACTCACACACAGACATGTTACACTTATAGCACAAACTTTGAAAGTTAAAAGACAACATTACTTTATATAATCGCTTCTGTGGTCTAGCGGTCCCGTATAGGATTTGTCCCCATGAAGTCCCGAGTTCGATTACCGGGATGGGTAACAAAAAGGAACTGTAAAGTAACTGTTTTTTCAATTTTCTACTAAAAATAACGTTGCTTTGGACTGTAAAGACACTAATTATATTGTGAGGCTTATTGGCTACAGCTAGTCGTGAGTATCCTAGTTGTAGCCTAGGGAAACTTACCATTTCGAAAATACGGTCGTGTGGATATTTTAAAGGTTAAATGAAACTAATGTAAGCGTTTAAAGGTTATTTATTTCAAATTTCAAATGTGCATACCACAAAAATTTCCGTGTTTTCGAAATTTTTAAAGATTACTCTTTAAAAATCAATGGTTTATAAAAACATTTTTTTTGTTTTAGAAAGCATTAGAGTGATGTCCTTTGTGAAAAATGGAACAGCATTGGCTAGAGCGCTTTGTGCTAAAAGGATTTTTATTTCCATTGCTGTAACATAGGAGCACGTCTAACCTAGAGTCACGGAAATATCATTAAAGTCTCCAAGCTTAGTGAATATTATTGAGTATCTTTGGTATTTGTCACAGATTGTATTTTATTACTATATCCTATCATTTTTCTTTTATTCAGCTAAAGTAAAATACTGCGTAATAATAACTGCATATTCTAACTTTCTGCTAGTTTGAGCATTTTCAAGATCGGACAACTATTTACGAAGATAACCCCCTACAAACAAATGAACTAGGCAATTTGGCTCTTAATAACAGTTTAGCATTTTGCTTTTCCATGTTTTTATAACTTTTTGTCACAGATTATACTCATTGTAAATCTCTTTTTTAGTATTATCGACATATTTCTGGTTTTCTAATACTTTGTAGAATACTTTGCAAATATTTTGTTTTATTAATTAAGTTCTAAAAACATAACGCGTTTGGAAAATCTTGCTTAGCAAATATTTTTAGTATTTGTCAGTCAACTTACCTACCTATACCTAAACGAAATATCTGACCCCTTACAGTACTTCAGAACTACGAGGGTCAGATGTTTCGTTTTGGTTGTTGTACATTTTGTGGTCAACATTATATTCTAAAGTTTTAATCTTAATATAATATTGTACTATATGTTAATTACTATTAATTCATATTATCAAATGTTATTATTATATCGAGTATTTAATATTATATCGTCAACCTAATGTAGCATTACATTGATAAAGTATGTGTAAATGCATTTTTTTCGTGTTCATTCTTGAAGCCGTCGGTTATAATAATTTCAATTTAAATCTGTTTATTTTTATATCTTCTCCGCGTACTTTTTCAACAACTCGAAACCCACTTTTTCTTTTCAGAGTGATGTAGTTCTTCCTGGCTCTCTCTACCTCTGTTTGCTCCTATATTTCCTTCACTAGTATTTTTAAATATCGTGTCGCCGTGGCCGATCTTATTTCCTCTGCAACTTAACAATGGTCTAAGTAATGTTATATACAAAATCTTCCATATTTTTTAATTGAGCAAGAATTTGTATATTACAAAAAATGGTCAATGTTTTAAAAACAATAAAACTCTCTCAATTTAGAATACATTTATGTGATGGTCTTCTTTGTGAATTGTGGAATAGCATTGGCGAAAGTGCTTTATGTTAAAAGGAATTTATTTTTGTAGCTAAAACACATTCATTTAAAACACACGGAAATGTCATTAAAGTCTCCACGCACTGCTGTTGTTCGTGTTCTTTGTAATTATGTTCTTAAACCCGTTTGTCTAAACTCTTTGTTCTACTTTTCTGTTTTATAAAATGACTGCCCTGACTCATTAATGTAAAGTTCTAGTATTATAAAGTGGTGGATTCAACTAGTGGTAAAAGATTTCATCTTACTGGAAACATTTTTAATTCGCACCGTAAAGCAGTATTTCAGCACAATTAAAATTTGGTGATGGCTGATAAACATACTGTGCGGATGGTAAAAGTTCTGCTATTTTCATTCATTGATAGATGGCAAAACTAAAAAGTATCATCACTGTGCCGGTCGGAGTGCCCCCACTGTTAGGTTATTTTCGTTACGAAATTTCCGGATATGGTTTCCAAGCTCAAGGCCCGCGATAGAAGCTATCCCAAAAAATATAACACAACAATAAATATAATTAGCGAAGCACTCCTAAATGAATGGGCCGATTTACATGCAGATTTATTTGTTTGAAAGCTGAAGTAATTGAGATGCCAGATTACGTGTAAGTTTTCTTGGAAGTCAATGTTTTCTTTTAATTATTATTTAAGTATTACTAGCTTCTATAAATTTTAAAGTAAGAAAATTACTAGCTGTTTCGTGACGACTTCGCCCGCATAAAATAGTTACGGTTTCCATACAAAATTTCATACCCTATTATTTGTACCTTTGAGAGTTATTTGACAAAAAAATATCCCGTGTTTAAACCCGGATCAATGTATGTTTAAGTAAAATTAGTTGTATGACCGTGAAATAACAACAGAAACAGACTTG
>NJDC01000329.1:22184-42979 GCA_002245475.1 Calephelis virginiensis | reverse complement strand
CTTGACACCACCCTCGGATAATATCCGATTGATCTGATCGTGAAATGTCAGCCTTGGTCTCCCCGGGTACCTACATCCATCCACATTCGCATTATATCTGCTTTGTCAATATTTCATCTGTCATTCGATATATTTCTAGTTTTCTAATACTTTGTAGAATACTTTGCAAATATTTTGTTTTATTAATTAAGTTCTAAAAACATAACGCGTTTGGAAAATCTTGCTTAGCAAATATTTTTAGTATTTGTCAGTCAACTTACCTATGTAAGCAAATGAAATATCTGACCCCTTACAGTACTTTTTCCACAACACGAAACCCATTTTTTCTTTTCTCAGTGATGTAGTTCTTCCTGGCTCTCTCTACCTCTGTTTGCTCCTATATTTCCTTCACTAGTATTTTTAAATATCGTGTCGCCGTGGCCGATCTTATTTCCTCTGCAACTTAACAATGGTCTAAGTAATGTTATACACAAAATCTTCCATATTTTTTAATTGAGCAAGAATTTGTATATTACAAAAAATGGTCAATGTTTTAAAAACAATAAAACTCTCACAATTTAGAATACATTTATGTGATGGTCTTCTTTGTGAATTGTGGAATAGCATTGGCAAAGTGCTTTATGTTAAAAGAATTTTATTTTTGTAGCTAAAACACATTCATTTGAAACTCACGGAAATGCCATTAAAGTCTCCACGCACTGCTGTTGTTCGTGTTCTTTGTAATTATGTTCTTAAACCCGTTTGTCTAAACTCTTTGTTCTACTTTTTTGTTTTATAAAATGACTGCCCTGACTCATTAATGTAAAGTTCTAGTATTATAAAGTGGTGGATTCAACTAGTGGTAAAAGATTTCATCTTACTGGAAACACCGCACCGTAAAGCAGTATTTCAGCACAATTAAAATTTGGTGATGGCTGATAAACATACTGTGCGGAGGTAAAAGTTCTGCTATTTTCATTCATCGATAGTTGACAAAACTAAAAAGTATCACCGCTGTGCCGGTTGGATTGGGGGTGTTAGGTTATTTTCGTTACGAAATTTCCGGATATGATTTCCAAGCTCAAGGCCCGCGATAGAAGCTATCCCAAAAAATATAACACAACAAAAATATAATTAGCGAAGCACTCCTAAATGAATGGGCCGATTTACATGCAGATTTATTTGTTTGAAAGCTGAAGTAATTGAGATGCCAGATTACGTGTAGGTTTTCTTGGAAGTCAATGTTTTCTTTTAATTATTATTTAAGTATTACTAGCTTCTATAAATTTTAAAGAAAGAAAATTACTAGCTTGTTCGTAACGACTTCGCCCGCATAAAATAGTTACGGTTTCCATACAAACTTTCATATCCTATTATTTGTACCTTTGAAAGTTATTTGACAAAAAAAATATCCCTTGTTAAACCCGGATCTTTGTATGTTTCATTTGTACGACGGTAAAAGAACAACAGAAACAGACTTGAATTTCGCATTTGTAATAAAGTTTAGGGTGGATCATATAGGTATTTTACTTAAAACTACCAATATTAGGATAAGCCCACATTGTAAAGTTTATTAGTTCTCCCATTGATATGTCGAGATAAATACTATTCTGTCGTTTAAATTGCATGAAATTACAGATAGGAATAAAATTCATAATAATCGAATCCCTAATTTCGATGTATTCTGAATTGTTTAATCTAAGTTTACCAGTACAGTTAGTTTTTAATAAATCGTATAATAGTGCCCTATTGTTAACTTTCTGGGAATCAGGTTTGATTCTAGTATGCCTCTAACCTTCTTAGGTTTTTATTGGTCTGAGTCTATAACTATGATTTACCAACACACGTTTTATGACTTGACGTCGAAAATAACGAATATATTGAATTATAAAAGATATGCTTTACTTCTATAAATTTTAAAGAAAGGACGGGTAAGAAAGGAATTAAAAAAAATTTCGCCACGGGACTTGAATCCTCAGTAGCTCAAATGGTTAGAGCATTCGTCGGCTTGAGACGAAATGTTACAGGTTCAAATCCTGTCTGGGGCGAACTTCTTTCTTTCTTTAAAATTTATATAAATTTAACCCAAGCATAGAGGGAGTGCTAAAATAAAAATATGCTTTACTTATTTTTAACCAAGTTCATAAAAAAAGGAAGAGGTTTTATGTTCGAATTATCTTTTTTGTGAATCGATTTCTCAGTCGTTTGAAAACCGATTTTAAAAATCCTTTTTTTGTTTGAGGTACTCCCTATGCCATCAGGTCGGTATTATACTATATAAACTCAAATTTGGTTGTAAAATCCCAGGGAAATCGAGACACATACTTAATTTTTATGTTCACTGATGTTTTTTTGAATTGAAATCGAAGAACTTTTTTTAAAATTTTTAAATTATAAATAATTTGTGTTTTTTTATGATATTGGAAGATAAACAAGCTATAAGAAATTTACGCCGCCTAAAGAACCAATTGTGCAAACACACCATGCGTTACCAACCTGAGGCTTGGATTAACATCCAGGCCTCAGGTTGGTAACGCCTAACGGCCTCTAGCAATAGTAAGTTTACCGGCTACCTTATCCTCTTAACCGGAACACGTCAACGACAAACGCTTACGTTATGGCGGCAGGAATAGGAATCGTCAGATGTCACGGTGCTAGTGACGCTAAGCCTATGCTCGCCTTTTACGAGCCGCCTGGCAGGAAGGCAGATGGTCTATTCTGCAAAGGAGCCCGGGCCAACACGGGATGTTTTTGTGACTTACTTTCAACCGTCTTTAACATTATCCATATTATCTGGCACCAATATTGCAAATACCATTTCAAATACATAAACCAAATTTCTAATTTAAAAAAATGTTGGTCGGGATTGGAAATGTGCCCGGTTGGCGATAGGCTTGCTACCTATCACATTGTGGGACGTAGTGTCTTCGGCTAGTCGTGGGTGCCTTGGTTGTACCTCTGTCTACCTTTTCGGGGATATGGACTTGAAGATACTTTAAACCAAATTGAAGCTACTTTTAATTTATTTTGAAATAAGTTCAATATTTCAATAATAACCGCCCATTGTGTATTCAGAAATCATCCGCCGTTATTAACTTTAGCCCACCCAGTACAGTAACAGCTTTCCTTACAATTTTATTAAAATAACGTTTCATTTTAATTAAATTTATTTGTAGTAAATAAATTTTGACAACAGGAATTGCTAAAGCTGAAATGCAACCTGCTGGTTTTAGCACCGATGAAAAAAGAGAGGTGTTATAAGTTTGATAAGTTTTGACAACCTTTGCGGATTTTCTCGTTAGAGAGCTGACGTGAGCAGGATGGTTCTTATCTACATTATGAATGGGTTTTGTTGAAAGTTAAAATTTTTAAGTTACATAAGTTATATGTCTTCCTATCCCACGAATATTAAAAAAATCACGAAAATTTGTCTTTCACACATAAGTCTTTGAAATTTCCTCTATCACACAAAAACTACTGAGCGTATTTAGGTACAAGCTCACAATAGGTAGATCTACATTATCCCTGAAGAGGTAGGCAGAGATAAAGCCAAGACGGATTAGCCGAACGCACTTAGGTCCGACATTGTGGTAGGTGGCTTACATATCACCAAGTGGGCACTTACTTAACCCGAGCCAATGTCGTTTTCATCAGATATTTCAAAAATATATTTTGAGTTACCTAAACCTAACCCGGGAACTTCACAGAAATATTGTTGCCGCGGTTGCGGCTGGATAATAATAAGTAGATTATTATCTATGTACATACAAAAGCGAAAAGCTATTAAGTCATTAACCACGAATTCTCAAACACTAATTGACCTAGAGACATAAAATGAGGCAGAAACGTAGTTTATAAATAGGAGATATTAGGAACAAGGATAAGATTTTAGAAAATTTGTTGCGGGTATGAATCTTTCCGTTAATTTCAAAGAGAGCCGATTGCAACGAAATTTGACATGTAGTCAGTCTATGACCAGAGAAAGGAAACAGATTTCTTATTCTGATATCTGAGAATATCTGAGTAAGTTTCCGCTGCTGACAATTGCTATTTTTTCATAAGAAACAATAAGCACTTCCTCGTGGTAAGAAATACACTTCGAAATTAAAAAAAAATATTAATGTGTTAACAATGCTACAAACTGGAAATCGATTTCTTTATATTAATGATTTTTTCTTCTTACTTTACTAATTAAGATTATTGTTTATATTATTAAACAAAACATGCAAATCCGTTTAGTAGTTGACATGTAACAAAAAAATACATTTTATATGTTATGACAGCTAACATTTGTATATACAACCAAATTCCTGACAATCTCAAATCACTTCCATTAAAAAGATTTCGAAAAATTCGATTTTATATTCAAATTACATATTCACTCATAACTAACGTGACCAGACGTCTCGTTTTGAACGGGACCGTCCCGTTTTTTGGTTGGATACCGTGGTGTCTCAAATTGAAGTTTAAGTATTCTCTATTATGTGCGACAGTCTGTACGTGTCCCGTAATACAATAAATAAATATATCTTTTTTATTATTGACAATAATTTAAATTTTCTCCTTAAAAACACATTTGCTTATCTTACTATAGTATGTAAAGATGCCATTACAATTAATGAAAAAATTGGTGTCCCGTTTTGAGCCGAAAGAGAATTGGTCACGTTACTCATAACAGACATTTTTAAAACAACTTTCTACAATAATATTGCAGTAAATTCAAAAAACTCTTTAACCACTTCAAATATTAATAGCTTTTTGACATAACCACAATTGCACATTTAGTTTTATTCATTCTATTCCAGAATTCACTAGAACAATGGGTACGAGATCATCGAGTCCATCATAAATACAGTGATACGGATGCTGATCCACACAATGCGAATCGAGGGTTTTTCTTCTCTCATATAGGATGGCTCATGCTGAAAAAGAACGATCAAGTTCTCCAACGTGGCAAGCAAATGGACATGAGTGATATTAAAGAAGATCCAATTTTGAGATTTTACAATAAGTAAGTTTATTTCTACCTAGCACTAGCCGACCCGGCGAACTTCGTATGGCTTGACATTAACAGCTGAACAGTTTGTGTGGATTAAATAATTATTTCCCCATTTTCTTTAACACTTTCTTGGTTTTTTGAAGTGAAAACTTCTTTAGCGGCGTTGCGCACTTTTTTTTGGAATGGGTAAAAACTTCTAATTTCGCATCAGATCGTAAGAACATATGAACGTCAGAACAAGACGGCAGCGCAGAACGCTTGCGCGAGATCTAAAATTAAACGTAGATTCATTGCTGTTTTTGTATTGCTTACATATTTCCAAACAGTATAGGATTCGCAATGAATAATACAAGTACGAGTGAGTGTAAAACAATCGCATAAAACTACTGCGATTCGGCCTCTCGCGTTGTTCTGCAGTATTAAATAAAATCAATACATATTATAAAACAAAGTCCCCTGCCGCGTCTGTCTGTCTGTCTGTTCGCGATTTACTCGAAAAAAACTGAACGGATTTTCATTCGGTTTTCAACAATAGATAAAATAGTTCTTGAGAAAGGTTTTAGTGTATAGTAAGTTTATATTTTGTACTAACCAACGATATTAGTTCAATATGTCGGCAAAAAATAAGCCAATCGGGAGCTTTCCTCGAAAACGCTGAAAAAACCTTTTGAGTTTTAACAAAATAATGTATAGTGGGATTTTTCCTTTTTGATAGATCTCAAAAAAGTAAGCGGTGGTATATGTCTATCTTTAAAGAATAACCCACAATAACCGTTTTTTTTTTTCGTTTACTTAAAACAGTAAAATGAAGGGTTAATTTAGAACATATTTTTAACGATACAGTATTAACCCTTAATCAAATAAATCTGTTAGATACGATATGCGTGTAATTTAGATCAAAATTGCCCTTTACACTATCAGGAAGAAATTAATAACTAATTGGTTATCAAAAAGTTAAAATCTCCGGGCGCAAAATTAAATATCATTGAATTTTATTCTTGAATAACCGAAGCGGAGCGAGGGCGGCCAGCTAGTGTACTATAAAGTGTTAACTGTTTCTTGCTTTAAATGCTTTTCAGTTTGTGTTGGATAAAATAGATGTTAGTTTAGTAAAACATCTTTTAATTTGTTTGCGACTTCTAGGTATGTCATAGTTTCTCAGTTAATAGGAATTACAGTACAACATTGTGAAGAAGTTTAGCTGTTTTCGAAAAAGTTGTAAGTTTAACAAAGGAAATAATAGTAGAAGAAAAATCGATATAAACATACATATTATATTGAATTGAATTATGTATAAGTTTGAAAAATTAAATATTTCATCATATTTTATCTCATAAGTAATAGGTACTATTTTAACTGGCCGAGGTAAATTATGAAGTGGGCTTACTAGTAGGTAGGTAGCGTACTGAAGTTTCATAGTTTAGCGCATAATACTAATAGGTAGGTACTAATAGTACTAACAAGGTGTGCTAGTGCATTTTACGGATTGTACGATTGCAATGCGAATCCAAAATTGCATTTGCAATTGCAAAATCGGATTGTACGATTGCTTTAGTTATCAGTATGGAAGTACTATCATTTATGTGGTAGAATACAATATTCATTTATTGCGCTATCGTACACAAACATGACAACACGAACATTCCCGCAAGCGCCCTGCACCGTCTTACGAATTTTTGATCAGGTCACGTGTCCTGACGCGAGTTTAGAAGTTTTCACCCATTCCAAAAAATTACGCAACGCCACTAAATAAATTTTCACTTCAAAAATCATAAGCAAACTTTTGGTCCATCCATTCAGGTATGATGAGATGACCACGGGAAAAGGGGATTACCTATTTACCATAAACCCTATTCACCCAAATTTTTAAGTCAGTGTGTGAGCAGCTAAGTGCCGATAGGGTCTTACTCTAAGGTAACTACAACCACAAACTAGACGATGCTATAGAGATTAATCTTCTAAACAATATGTTAATCTCATAAGGACCAATTAAAATGGTTTCACTGCTTTGTATGGATATATTCATTCTTTAAAAGAAGTACATTGGAATATTTAGGGATTTCCCAATTGGTCCCATTGGTCTAAATTCGACCATAATATATTTTAATATATTTTTGATAAGAACGTCATTTTCATTTCTCAAGACCAAATACTTTTTTTCAAACTTTTTAGTGCGCCATCTGTGATCTTTTATCGTTATCATCAATACATTTGTTTGTGTGTGTCAAGTGCATGGTAGTACGTGTAATGTTTTATTTATTGATTTAATGTACTTTATACGCATTATTATTGAAAAATGTTAGCGTTCTGCACTTCTCCTACACATAAACTATAAATGTGCCAAATTTTATGCTCCTGCGTCCGTGCAATTTTCGTAAAAAGGGGTACAAAGTTTTGACATCACGTATTAATATATAGATTGCTCTAAATTTTCGCGTAAAGTAGACTATCTATACAGGTAGAGGTCGGAGAGCTGACAACTGACTCGTAAAGAGCGAGAATAGGTAATGTGAGTCATTATAGGGATTCCACATGGAATAATACATTGGTTTTAATCATTAGTTTGCATCCGTGTGGAACGGAGATTTAATTAAAATTTTGATTTGTTTCAAGCAAAGTTTCCACCAAGGCCAGCTTGTGGAAGGCGATATTTGGGTGTGATTATAACATTTACAACCATCTGGATGATACTTTACCAACAAAAATATTGGTGGAAGAGTGCTATTCACCAACGTAAACGGTTGCAACTTATCGACCATAGTCACTGTGTTAATGTTCCGATAGGAACCATAGGGTAGTTGGTAGACTTTGACAATAAGCCTAACACTCAGGCCACAAAATGGCGACAAACTTAGTACTCCTATGTTTTTATAGGCCACTTTTGTCCCTGGCTATTGGGAGAACCATTAGTTTGTTTGCCATTTTATGCCATCAAAATAAAAAGATCCTCTAAAAGCACCAATTACCTGAACTTCATTGCGTTTGAAAACTCAAAGTGTTGAAGTTGAAGTGCCTAGACACTTAGGATATATAAGACGAAGTGAACGAATACAACAATATGGTCATATTGTAGATTATTATCATGTAAAATTCGTTTTCTTCGTTCTTTTAATGATGAATCTTGCGCCATAATTGTTTTCACACTGTGTGGTAACAATCTTCGTTGATAGTTAGACTCGCCATCTTTTTTAAGCAATCTAAAATATTCTTTTGACAACCACCTTTTACATGTTTAATGATTGGTCTGTAATTTAATGCCTTTCCAGATTATGCTTAAATAATCGCGTAAAGTATCCCATGAAGACGAGATAAAATATCGGTTATTTCATTTTACAGGTATTTCAATCACTTCAAACTATGGTTTTGCTATATCCTACCGCTTGCGATTAACGTCTTCTTCTGGGGAGAAAGATGGCAGTGCGCAGTAGCTTGGCAATGGTTTATCAGATTTCTCGGCATGTTCCACAGCGAGCTCACTGTCAATAGCTTAGCACATATCTACGGATACAGACCTTACAATAAGTAAGTCATTTCTAAAAAACATCTAATTGTAGTTATGCGAAATTCTACTGCCTGCAATCAACTTGTTCTTTACATACTTCAGAAATACAACAAGTGATATGATGTAGCAGAGCAACGATCAGGTTCAGGTTCAGGACCAATACATTTTCAATAGTCTGGTTCACCCTAGTCCCAAAAATTAATAATCCACAACAGGAAGTTAAAAATCTCTTATCCAGCCAAGGGCAGATCCAAAGGGTAGCCATGGGGTTAATGATACCACACCCTTGTTGATATCAAAGATCTAGCGATCTACTTAAAAAGTTTTAATATTTTTTTAATGTTATTTATTAACAGGTATACACGATACACACCAACGAAATCGACACTGGGTAGGTAGAGAATAATGAAAGCTAAACGTCACGACTCACGATCTCTACAGATCTGCTTAGCATCCTCCACATTCGTTACTCTTTTCACACAAACATACCGGTTGCGGAGGCTCTTGACACCACCTTCAGTTAATACTTGAGCTATTTCGTCATGAAATATCAACTTAGGTCTCCCCACCTACGTCCACCCACATCCGCACTGTATGTATGTTTTGTTAATAGTTTATTTGTTCTTCTTTTTACATTGCAAAACCAACAGAATAATCTCCTTTCTCATTTTGACACCAGCGCTTTTTTCAATTTCACTTTCATACTAATCCTGCTACTTCGAATACGATCGGTTAGCATCGCACTTCAGACTTTCCGTTACGCTTTCATTTCACCTGGATTTAGCCTACATTTATGCTTTTTCTGACCCAACCCGACTCACTTCCATAATGTAACGCTGGAATAAAGATAAGTAATCTAGTATTACTCAAGCGTCTAAAACTCAAAATGTCCTGATTTGAAGGACCAAGGATTTGAAATCAACGTTTTTATTTTGGCAAAGATCAACAGACCAAGTGTTTTTTCGTAAATATAAAAAATACATCATGGAGTTTCACCGAGTGCGAAGAATGAAAACAATTCAACGTACAATTTTTTTCCCCAAGGGGAGTAACATCTGCTCTTCATATTCATACTCTCAATATCATACCTAGAAGCAGCGTGTACTACGTACAATATACATATACGAATGTACTACATCAAGAATATAATTTTGCTTGTGTTCCTATTCCGTCAAAAGCAGTAATTAGAGGTTTACCATATACAATTGTTTTTCAGGAATATAGTTCCACGGGAAAATCGCTTCGTTGCAACCTGTACTTTAGGGGAAGGCTGGCACAATTACCATCATGCATTTCCTTTTGATTACAAAGCGGCTGAGCACTTTGACTCATTCAACTTCGGCACCAAATTCATTCAGGCCTTTCATAAAATTGGATGGGCGTATGACCTGCGGGAAGCAACTCCTGAAATGATCAGCTCTATTGCCGAGAGATTGGGTGACGGCACACCAATACATTTCCCGGTTTCCACAGCAGAATATTGAAAAGACTATTTAAAAATATTTTCTGACGTTTGAGTTAGTTTAGGTAGGATTTCATCGCCATATTGAATTTGTGTGTGGGTGAATAAATTTATGAATGAGTGTATGATTTCAAGCGTATGCGATACTTTTGTAATGATGGAAATAATTGTTTTAAATAAAAGTAAAAATTAGGTTTAGAGTTTTCAATAATCTGAATATATCCTGAATTTTTCTTCAACAGTAACAATGAATTTAATAAAATAAACGATAAAATGTTGTATTGAATAAGGTCTTTGCTTCAGTAGTGGAAATAGAAAAAACAATATTTTATTGATTTTCTATTTTAAGATATTGGAAGGCAAAGAAGCAGACGGATTCCCTGGTAGTAAGAAATTCACGCCGCCTAGAGTCACCAAAAGTGGTATTGATGCGTTGCCAACCTGATGTTCGAATGTTAGACCTTGAGCAAAAGCAAGTTTACCGACTACTTAATCTTCTGAACCGGAACACGTCAACTGCAAGCACTGACGTTAAGGCGGCAGGAATAGGTAAGGCGATGGTACTAATCCGGACGAGTCGCTGCGAAACTCTACAACCGTGTAGGATGTCACGGTGCTAGTGACGGTAAGCCTATGCTGGCCTTTTATGAGCTGCCTGGCAGGAAGTCTGCCTATTCCGAAAAGGAGCCTGGACCAACACAAGGAAGCATTTTGCTTCAAAAAAAAAGTATCTTCACGCCCATATCCCCGAAGAGGTAGGCAGAGGCACAACCAGGCCACCCACGACTAGTCGAAGACACTAAGTCCCACAATGTGATAGGTGGCAAGCCTATCGCCAACCGGGCACATATCCAATCCCGAGCAACGTTATTTTATTAGAAAATTGGAAAAACCTAATTTACTTTATTGTTGCCATACCCGGGATTCGAACCCGGGACCTCACTCAGTCAAGTCCAACAACTGAACCGCTAGACCACAGAGGCTTCAATATTAATAAATAAATAGTAAATAATATCCCTAAACAAGATACACAAATTGAATCTAACACCAAAATGAGCAAATTATATGCTTATGTTATGGGCGTTAGTCAACGATACTAATACATAGAAATACCTGAATAGAAACCATAACAATTTTAATAAACACTCAGACCCGGAAATGCAGACATCTAAATGCTCATCACAAAAACGACCAACGAGGCGTCAATAGTAACAGTAAATTTAATAAAACAAATGATAACAAATATTATATTGAATACGTCTTCGCTTTAATAGTAGGGATAAGAAAACGAGTAATAGCCAAAGTGGGGAATACAGTGTAATTACAATTTGTAAAAAAAATTGAAAATTACCCACTACCATTAAAAACATTTTAAGAAGAATAATATTTTTTTAAATAACCGACTAAAACAATTCAATGAACTAAGAAAATTTAATATAATATTACAATGGAATAAGTAATAATTGATCACAATAAAATTGCAAAAAAATATTATTTACTGACCACGTCATGATTTCATATTTAATTCTTCGAAAGGTAGCTAATGATTTTGTAATTGTCCCCCGTAAATTTTAATCGTGTAATAATTAAGTGCAGTAACATTGCAAAAATTAAGTCTAATTAGTTAATTACCACCTAATTTCTTTTTTCGAAAGGTGCCAGTATTACTGCCTATTTATATGAAGATGTACATATGGCAATAAAATAATACTTAACCTATGAACATCTAAAAAAAGCAACAGAAAATATGTTCGGGCCGCCATTAAATTAACACATCCTGTAGTTTTAAATTAACACGAATAGTTTGTAGATCTTTTATTTCTATACATACTTACACTACTTTTATTTTTATACTATTTTTATTTTCCCCATGTTGGTCAGCTGAATAGAAAAGGCCAAAGAGCATTAGTCGAAATACAGGTAATTACCAACAAAACCACTAGATTGCTGTGCAGCAACTTGCCCGGATAGGAATCCATTGCCTTACCTATTCCTGCCACCAAATTAACAATCTGTCATGTTCCGGTTCTAAGGGTAGCCGGCAGATTAGCACAGTAGGCCTAACATCTTCGCCTCAGGACAGAGACACAACTTCAACATTTGTGGTGTCCATAGACCACACTTGTCACGTACCATTAGAAGAGTCGTGTGCTTTTTTTAACGTACGAGTATCACATAAAAAAATATGTTGAAAATATAGCAGTCTCCGTGGTTTTTATAAACAAATGTTCTTTTAAATATACGTTTATTTAAACCAAAATCAATATGCACGTCCGCTAATAACACTCGAATATCTCAAACACGTAGATCGTAACAATCGCATATAAATCCAGTTTTTAGTGCCTAGTTTTAAAACATTGTATGAAATACGTGTACCAAACGTTCAAATATTTCATACGCGAAATACAGTGAGGCAGTGCTTTTTAATATTTTATGACATCTTTTATTTTGACGTACTCGTATATCAGAGATATTGTGTAACTTCTTTATTTTCAACAATATGTTGACCGCGGATACTCTCACGTTTTAAGGTTATTTGGCTTTTTCGCGAGAAATCTTTGAAATCTATGATAATAATCACCAATTTTTTTATGATAATGGAAGGCAAACAAGCAGATGGATTTCCTGATGGTAAGAAATTCACGCTGCCTAGAGACACCAAAGGTGGTTATGGTTGCCAAACTGAGGCCAGGATGTTAGGCCAAGGAACACGTCAACGGCAAGCGTTGCACGTTATGGCGGCGGGAATAGCTAAGGCGGTGGTACCAATTCGGGCGAGCCGCTGCAACACTCTACCACCTAGTAGGATGTCACGGTGTTAGTGACGTTAAGCCCATGCTCTCCTTTTACGAGCTGCCCGGCAGGAAGATAGGTGGTCTATTCTGCGAAGGAGCCCGGACCAACACGGGGAGGTGTTGGTTTCCCGTGGTCAGAGCATCAAGCCTGGACGAGTGGACTAATTTTGATCATTGATTTTTGTTGTGTTAGTAATTGTCGGCAAAAGGATCCTATGAAGAAAAAACTCAGGAAAATGGCAGAGAATGTGGAAGAACACTACTTTATTTTTTACATATAAACTGTTCGTTACTGTTAATGTCAAGCGATATGAAATTTGCCGATTTAGCTAATATATCTACATTTATAAAAGAAAGTTATGTTATAGGATTTTAAACTTAAATCGTCGCGAATTAATAACATTTTTAATTATTTATACGGGATACTCACGATCTCTTTTTATTTTATTTGTCGATATTTCGGCCTAGTTGCATAGGCCGTGGTCACGACGGGACAAATAAAATAAAAAGAGATCGTGAGTATCCCGTATAAATAATTAAAAATGTTAAAGTTATGTTAGTTTCACTATTTGTAACTCAAGAACGGCCTAACCGATTTAGCTGAAACTTGATGGTGGCTGGAGCTAGGAGACGGACAATATTTTATATCTCTTTCGACTACGAGAAGACTAATTGAACCACATTTTAAATTTTCCCAAACAAACTGAATAGGTGAAACGAAGTATTTGCTAGTTACACTGTTTATAAATCAAGAAATGCTGAACCGATTTCCTAAAATTGATGAACAGGTAGCTTAGAACCAGGGGAAAACGCAGGATATCACAATTTATTATTTTTTTCCCATACGAAGTAAAGGAGTGGAATGAAGTTCGCCGGAACTGCTTGTATCAAGAAATAAGTAGCCTATATCACTCTCCGGCCTCCTATGTTTCTTAACAATAAAAGATTTTTTTGTGGTAAAAACATAACTCTCCTGATGGTTAGAGACTGACACTGTCTTTATGGCGACAGGAATAAAATTGGTTCCAAACGGTTGTAAACATGTCTATTCATTAATTTCCCCGTGTTGGTCCGGGCTCCTTTGTAGAATAGACCATCTGCCTTCCTTGCTAGGCAGCTCATAAAAGGCGAGCATAGGCTCACCGTCACTAATACCGTAATATCTGACTAGGTGGTAGAGTTTAGCAGCGACTCACCCGGATTGGTACTACCGCCTAACCTATTCCTGCCGCCATAACGTCATGACGTGTTCCGGTTCGGAGGGTAAGGTAGCCGGTAAACTTACTTTTGTTCAAGGCCTAATATTCCGGCCTCAGGTTTGTACGCACGCACCAACGCACCATTACCACCTTTGGTGTCTCTAGGCGGCATGTATTTCTTAACATCAGGAAATCCGTCTGCTTGTTTGCCTTCCAATATCATAAAAAAAACAACGGTAACTTTGAAGGAAACTTTGCTTCCATCTTTCGATTAGTATTGAATTTGGATTTAAGTAGCCGTCCAGAAGAATACAAACCAATATTCACAACAGTTTAGAACCCTTATAAATAAAGCGGCGGATCCTTACCTGAACAATTTGCAACACTTCATATCTTTAAATGAAAAAACACTTGTACTGTTTTACGTATCACTTTTAATTTATTATTTTGTAAATAGCCTGCCGGTTTCGCTTACAACAGCATCATCAGGGCTAAAACTTAAACTTAAACCGATAGGCCATTTAGAAAATAATAAATTATAAATGAAACGTAAAACAGTACAAATGTTTCTTCATTTAAAGATATGAATGTTTGGAAGTTTTACCAAGTGCCGACGATGGAAAATATCAAATCAACTCGGTACTCTTCCACCATGATCCAAATAATGATCTACTTGACTTTTAAAATAAAACAACTGATGAAACTTAAGAACATGCTATCGCAGATTGTTGAATAAAAAATAGAATTTTTTTTGTAAGGATGAATAAAATAATTGGATGCTTATTAAGAAAGAAACAGTTTTACCTATTCTAAAGCAACTCCACGTTTGAAGTGTGCAAAATTTTTATTCAATCTAACGCAGTAAAGTCAGCAACTTTAAATCAGGTTTTAAGATTTCGTTACATTGGTACCAAGATACGTACCGAGTTAATATTTTTTTGAAAATAAAGAAGTTACCGAGTTGCTATTATATGTTTAGAGTTAATTATTTGTCCCGCGGGAACCAGTCGAGATTTACGCCCGTCTCTAGGTCTAGGTATTCGATTTCTATGTTAAAGTTCAAAGTCAGTTTTAACGTTTAAATGTAAAAACTTTACCATGCATATTATACAAAAATAATAATATATAAGTTTTAACAAAAAAAAATGTTTTTGTGCCAAGCTTTTATCTCAAACTCAAATTATATTTATTTGTGCATCTTATGCCAAAAACAAGTCAATGTTACTTGAATGAAGAATGTTGTTCATACACAAACATCTATAACACTATAAACTTCATACGACAAAACTTGTCTTATATCATTTTAGTAGTTTTCCATAAACAGAGCGTCTGGGGATACTACGTATGACAGAATTATAATCTTAAAATATGAAGCCCGGTGAAGTTGTAAAAACCCCGATGTTGGCAGCACATTAGTAATTTTCAAAAAAAATTTAAAGTAGGTACATAAAAATAAAGTAGGTAGTCACTTAACATTCTGTTTTAGATCAAAGCACCAATGCCACCTTTGGAGTCTAGGCGACGAAAAAATTCTTACCATCAGGAAATCCGTCTCCATGTTTACCTTCGAATATCATAAAAAAATAGATCACCACCAGAAATTTTAAGCGAGCAACAGACTTGCAAAAAACAGTACTACTATTTAAATGCGCTTCGGCTTTACACTTTATACTTTTATTTTTAAATTGGCTAACCTAATCTAAATTTAAGGGAAATTATTAATTATGTAAAAACAACTCTATATTCGGATTTCCGAAGCTTGACGAATATAACCGAAGCGCATAATTTAAATAGTATATGTATACTACTTCAGATGCATTAAATAAGTCAAAACACATTGGATAGGACAGGATGATATTAACAATTTTAGGAGTTCCTATGGCGACCTTTCGTGTACAAATAGTTTCATTATAATATTATTAAATTTCATTGTCATTAAACGTGAGTTTGTATACCAAAAACCCAGCTCAATCGGTAAGTGCTTTAAATTTGAGTTGCAAACTTTCAACTGGGCAAATATACTTTTACCGGCAAAAACCGATTTTAACTACTTCATACCACGTCGCGATTTGATAATTCTTTACTCGAAAAATAGCAAATTATTTTGAAATTGCCCACACAAATTTTCGTTTACGTTGACGACCTCATCCCAAATTGGGTAAGCAAAAATGTATTCACTTAATAGTGTAACTCAAAAACAACTACTCGGACCACAATAAAGTAATGAATATGGGACAACTTGGGAATCATACCCTATCTTCCTACAAAAAAGACGTGTGGTACTCGAAGACTGACGCGGTAAAGCTATTGCATAAGCAGACATGAGTCAATAGATTACGAGGTGAAGAAGGGGGATAACGCATGCGCAGTTACGCTAATACAACCAATACCACCTAGAGGCGAGTTGCTGAACTAAAGAGACAATCATGATCAAAAACTCATTAAAAGTTCTGCTAATCGTAGATAGATGGCAAAACTAAAAAGTATCACCGCTGTGCCGGTCGGAGTGGGGGGCGTTAGGTTATTTTCGTTACGGAGTTCCTGGATTCGTTCTCCACACTCAAGGCCGCGATAAAAGCTATGCAAAAGCTTAATAACCATTAAACCGGTTGGGTATTGTAACAAACATACAGTTGAATTGTGAACCTCCTCGTTGTTTTGAGTTGGTTAAAAAACTAAGCATAACCACAAACACATGCTAGTAAAATAATGTAGTTTATTGACTCGAGTACTTGCGTGCTTTAATTTATGATTCCTCTTTTATGAGACAAATTAACATAAATACAAAGATAATAATAAAAATACAAGAATTGAAATCTTCATATTACAATAGTGTCTTTAATTAGTCGTTTCCAGTGATGTTACTTAAAACGCAGCTTGTCGGTAATATTATTTAAAAAAAGTTTAGTTTTAGGTATTACAGATTACCCTGTAATTGTAATAATTTAATAATACTACTAGCTTTTTCTCATCTTTTATAAGAAAAATTAACATAAATACAAAGGTAATAATAAAAGTACAAGAATTAATATCTTCATATTACAATAGTGTCTTTAATTAGTTGTTTCCAGTGATGTTACTTAAAACGCAGCTCGTCGGTAATATTATTTAAAAAAAGTTTAGTTTTAGGTATTACAGATTACCCTGTTATAATTTAATAATACAACTAGCTTTTTCTCGTGGTTAAAGTGGAGTTCGTCAGTGATATTATAAAAAGTAGTACAGTCAAAAGACAATATTTTAAGTTCACAATACATACATACATATCTTCATGCCAAGTCGGTGGGGTAGGCAGAGAGTACCGAGTGCGAGACCTCACGATCCTGTCAAACCTGTCTGGCTTCCTTCACATTCATTCATACAAACACGCCGGTTTCGGAGACTCTTGACACCACCCTCGGATAATATCCAAGTGATTTTATCGTGGAGTGTCAACCTGGTCTCCCCGGGTACCTACATCCATCCACATTCGCATAATATCCACAATACATAATAAGAAGCGTATCTATCAAAATACTAAAATCGAAATATATGACAGGGAATTGTACTTAGGGACTTTTTACGGTATTATACGCAATCATTAAAAAAATTAACCATAGGCAAACCTTATACTTAAAATTTTGCTAAAAACTATTTTAAAGACGCTACCTCCCAAATAAAAAAAAATGCATCGAAATCGGTCCACTCGCTTATGATGCCACAGGCAGAAAGCACACTGACACATCTAACCTATAACACGATGTCATTATTAATAAAAAAAACAAATTTTAAATTTTTATTTATTTTTTTATAACTGGGCAAATTACACAAATTGATCTAACCTCAAAGTAGGCAAATTATATACTAATACATAGATATACTTAATCCATCTTATTAATAAACGCGGGGTAAAGTACGCTAAGGTTCAACCTGGAATTATAGTCTTTATTACAATGTGATACAGAGTATAATATCAACCAAATTTTACTCCCACGTTAGTTGACATTTATAAATAAAACTGAATGTGTATTATACATTTATTAAACACTTAGACCCGCTAATACGCTAATTCTAATTTTCATCACACCAATGTCTGTACCCGACAGAAATCAAACCTGAGTCTTTGGTGGATCGGTAGTGTTAGGCGTGCTCCCTAAACCCTCAAAAACGAGACTGTAAACGGTCTAACGGCTTCTTGTATTTTATCCTGATTTAATCATATTTTCATGAATATCTTCAACTAGCTGCTACCTGCGGCTTCGCCCGCGTTTTCACAGAAACCCGGTGTGCGATCGGGATTAAAAATAGCCTATATGTTAATCCAGGTCACAATCTATCTGTCTTCCAAATTTCAGACAAATCCGTTCAGCCATTCGAGCGTGAAAGAGTAACAAACATCCATACATCCATACTTACAAACTTTCGCATTTATAATATTAATAGGATGTATTATAATATCAATATTTAATAAATAACAATATACAGCAGCAGCAGGTGGTAGATATCAATTACAATAATAACAGACAAGTTATTAAAAAAAAACAACTGAATGCATCAACATAATATATGTACAGTTTTGAAAATTGTATGTAATGTTTGGTGAATTAAAATAATAACATGTTAAAACCAACATATAAAAAAAAACATCCTAATTTAATACCTCCGTGATCTAGTTGTCCGATGTCAGTTTTGATTGTACAAGGTGTTGGGTTCGATTTCTGGTTCTGGTAACTCAAATTGTGTTTTTTCGACTATTGGGTAGGCAATAGGTTTGCCACCTTTCACAATGTGTCACAAAGTAGTTTTTTCGGCTAATCTTGGGTGCACTGGTTGTGTATCTGCTTTCTCGAGGGCTATACAGGTGTAAATTGCAAAATACAGTTGATTTACTTCAGTGGAAAAACCACTTCAACAATGAAAAGAAAAACTAAACCTTATTAAGTATAACTCAAAAGTCGCCTGTGGCATTTTGATCATAACACTAGTGAACAAAAAAAATATACATCGTAAATAATTTTATGTAATTCGTGTTCTTTTAGCCAGAAATAATGTAGAAAGTCAAATAAAAGTACGTAAACGTGATAGAACGTCACAATTTTAAGATATATTTCTATTTGAATTTTGCACTTTTTTAACAATTTTGACACATTAATTTATTATGGAGTAAAAAAAACTTTTTTTTTTCTTTTTTTTTTAAAAAAAACTCCACCAGCAGTAATCTGCTAGCATTGCAAGGTTCCATTTTCCTTGATATCGTTTTTCAATCATAGCTATATCTTGGTGATTTAGTACAGCTGATTTTTTTCGGCACTAATGCAAGAACAACTGTTTATAAATTTACATTTACCCTCAAAATAAATTTACAAACATGTTTTTTTCGAAATTCAAATATTGTGCCAGTTTTAAACGTGATATAAAAAAATATCTGATAATAGTAGTAAGTAAATCTACAAAATGCACGGTATTTTTTTAGTGTTGACTAATGATAATTAAATGAGACGACTAGTTGGCTATACTTATGTGTGTACCTATCCATATTCCAGCGCACCCCGAGAGGATGATACGTTCAAGTTTTCCGTCAATTTCTCCTTCGGTTGACAGAGCTATCTGTTGTGCAGGAAATACTTGAGGGTTATTATTCTATTTAATTTTACAAAGGTTAACATTTTATAAGTTTAAACTGCTTTACATCTGCCACATTATAAGTGTCTTTTCTTTATATAAAATGAGTAAATTAAATTGTTATCCTTAAAATACAGACAGCACCGCGACATTTTAGTTAAGCTAAAATAAGGAAATCAATCCCGTGGTAGAATTATCTATTTTGACCTGTTAACCAAATATCGTCATATTTCAACAAAATTTTGAGAGTCAAAAATCGTCTCAATCACGTCAGCTTTCTTTTTATTATTAGCGGAGCCCAGGAAGAGTTTGTGTACTTTCCAGATTATGAAATAGGAAATAATGGGAAATGATTATACACCTCCATTATATACAAAATCTCTATAGAGGTGTGTGTATTAGTTACTCGTAGTTTGTTAACATTAGTAGGAAAAGGAAAAGGTGGTTAACATTAGTGGGCTGCAGAGACATCTGCAACAACAATAATAAGCACCAAATGCGAGGTCGGACTTTCAAGAATTTACTAACCCTCTTTTAAAAACCTCTGGGATAAATTTCGTTAAAAAAACTGTGCTAGGAAGGCTATTTCAGAATTTGACTGTAGTAGACACCCAAGCATCATGGTGGTGTGGGTGGAAACCATATCATCGCCGAGTTGTGTAAGGGTGAAGTGTAGATGGTGGGTTCATGTTGAATAGTTCGTCGGAACTCTCCTCATTGTACAAACGATAGAATACGCACAGAGATCCAACGTCTCTGCGAAGACTAAGATGTTCTGACCCACCTGTAAGAGCAAGGAAAATAAGCCGCTCTTCATTGGATTCTGTCTTAATTTCACTTCTATATAAAAAAAAATATTTGAAAATTTACTTAAACATGTCAGATTTAAACACGTAAGGTTTATTACATGCCAATAAAAGCATGTTTGAATATTCTCACAATTTGAAAAACTCGTACGGGAGTAAGAGAGTCGGACATTTTCAAAAAGCAAGTCATCTATGTTCATTAGTCATTACAGTGACCTGTGACATATTTCCGTCAACAATACACATTAGACATGTACTCTATTAATATATCATGCGCTCGCGTAAGATCTGCTTAATGTAATTGTCCCTTTAGCTTTAAAAGGCTCCACGTACCGCTAAAAATATAAACGTCACGTGACCAGTGTTATTCTCCACCATCTTATCTAGAAAATCCAATAGGCTTTTCAGTAACTAGACATTAATCACCCTGAGCTTCCTTACTATAGCCGTCT
>NJDC01000329.1:0-21774 GCA_002245475.1 Calephelis virginiensis | reverse complement strand
GGTTAACATTTCATAAGTTTAAACTGCTTTACATCTGCCACATTATAAGTGTCTTTTCTTTATATAAAATGAGTAAATTGAATTGTTATCCTTAAAATACAGACAGCACCGCGACATTTTAGTTAATTTAAACACGTAAGGTTTATTACATGCCAATAAAAGCATGTTTGAATATTCTCACAATTTGAAAAACTCGTACGGGAGTAAGAGAGTCTGCATTTTCAAAAAGCAAAAGCTCCACGTACCGCTAAAAATATAAACGTCATGTGACTTGTATTATTCTCCACCATCTTATTGAGAAAATCATATAGGCTTTTCAGTAACTAGACATTAATCACCCTGAGCTTCCCTACTATAGCCGTCTTAATAATAAACAAAGACTAAAGTAAGATTAAAATGAAGTTTATGTTAAAACTTGGAGTACTCTAGCCTATGATTATTAATAACACGGTAAGATAAATCTCATAATTTTGTCGCGTCGTTTCACCGTAGTCATTTTACAAAAGCCAAAACTTTATCTACGTGTCCTTATAACTTAGATATAAACTTTACGACTTCTTTAAAAATTAGACCAATATGTATCTTTCACTTATGTATTTAATACAATTAAGTTTACTGGCGCCAAAAGCAGTTGCTTGCTTCATAATAAGATTCAACCGTCGTCTGTAAGCTTCGTTACCTTATGGCCGGGATCTTAGATCACGTGGGCAAATCTACTAACTACATTTCCATTCAGCTAGAATAGTAGCGAACACTGACGTTATGGCGGCAGGCTATGTATTCTTGGCGAACTGTTGCACATCAGTTCATCACTTATACTGTTACACTTATACAATAACTGAATACAATGGACGTATCATCCTGTAACTTTGACTGTAATCGTTGCACGTAGATGACCAGCAGTACGCGATGGGGTCATCGCGTCCCAACACTGACTAATATAAAAAAGTACTCAAAGTATATACAAAAATTGCTTCCTTCTATGGGATTCTGAATGTTGAGGTTTGTATTTTTAATAAAAGTATACGCTCATAACCCCGAACAGATAGACCCAACCAGGGTCCACCCCACGACTAAAGAATATAAATACTATTTAGCAAGAGCCCACGATTATCCGAAGACACTAAGTCCCACAATGTGATAGGTGGCAAACCTATCGCCAACAGAGCACATTTGAAATTCCGGTCAATTTGGTTTATATTAGAAAATTGAAAAACACATGACTCGTTGGTCGAGTGGCTAGCGTACACGCCTAACTACACCGAACAATGGCGAGGCTCGGGTTCGATTTCCGACGGGGGCAGGCATTTGTGTGATGAACATTTAGATGTCTGTATTTCTGGGTCTGGGTGTTTATTAAATTTATTCGAGTATCTTTTTAAGTATTTCTATGTATTAGTATCGTTGACTAACATTCATAACACAAGTATACAATTAGCTTACTTTGGGGTTAGATTCAATTTGTGTAACTTGTCTAGGGATATTTATTTTTTACCTTTTGTTCCTGCTCGCTCGACCCGGGCATCGAACCGGAATCTCATGAAGTCAAGTCCAACATCAGACAACTAAACCACAGAGGCCATTGTTGATACTAGTGTAACATGAAACACCATTAAAAAAAATGAAATGGCCAAAAGTAATTCTAAATTTAAAAGTTTAAAAGTTACTGAAATTCTAAATTTTGATTCCATGATTAGTGTTTATTAATTCATAAGCAGACGTAGACGAAACATGATGAAAATCGAAACCTCCGATATTGTGTTTACAAATTCAAAAAGGAAAATGATAAAAAGGAATTGATGACATTGAGATCCTTAAAAAATACGATCTGCTAAGATAAGGAAGAATAGACCTTCCGCTTTGCATATTTCAACTTAAGTAATCCATACAATTTTTCTATTTCATTAAACTTTTACCCCTTTCCAATATTACGTATATATTTAAGGGTAAGTTCTCTTTATATCTACTTTCAACGACGCAACATACGCACCGTGAGCAGTCGTATACAGATATGAACCTAGAAAATGAAAGTTAACAAACCTTCCTCCTTAAACGAGCTTTTCTCCCTTTTTAAGTAATGTCAAACAAGGAGGAGGTTATATGCTCTACTTCTATACTTTTGTGTATTCTGATCGATTTCTCTTTCATTTCTGAACCGATTTTTAAAATTATTTTTGTATTAGAAAAAGCGTCCTTTAAACGTCCTTTAAATTTCAAGGTCAGCGTTATTGTTAAAACATTCCTACTCTACCGTCCAAACTTTAATACGATAATGAAGGTCTCTGCCCTTATTTATAAACACGGTGGACAGGAATCGGTCTGGACATTGGAATCGTTCCTGAATTTGACTACATTATCAAAGAAAAAACGTTTGTATAAAACTCTAAAATTAACAATTGTAGACCGCGACCACATCAACATAATATACTCGTATATTTTTAAAGTATTAACTAGATCTTGATGAAATTAATATATATTTTTTTTTTATTTAATAAAGAGGAAAGAGCTTAACCTTAAGTAGAGATTTCCTTTATTTTTTTGAAATGATATTTTCCAGTAAATCATGTAATTCCGATCGCTGATAAACTGTAAGAAGATAAGGGTGGATGTTTCTAAAGTCTGAAGACTCGACGGGTCAGATAACAGATAATATCAAATGGCATTGAGATCAGTAACTTGCTTTAAGATTGACTATTAATTTACGGAACTTTGATAGCGATGTGAAGACTTTAAAATATTTATGATTTATATTTTGATCTAATTATTCCTGTCCTAATAGCTCTTCTTTCTTCTCAAGAAATTCATGACCAACTGTCTCGAATGCTTTATTATGAGAGGTCCTGATAGTAATAGACAACTGTGTCCTATAGACACCATAGACGTTACAGGATTGTCGCTGTTTTATGATTGGAATTATTGTGTTAGTCTACCCTCTGAAACAAGGAAACTATCATTCTCGCTATAGCGACAGAAATCGGTGAGCCAGTGGATCCCTACGCGGGCAAGTAGTGTTATTAGAAATCAGCCATTAAACTTACGCTCGCCTGCTTCGAGCTGAAAAGCTAGAATATTGTTGATCTATTCTTCTACATAGGGGACCCAGACCAACATGGGGAAAACTCAGCTCAACATATCAAGTATTTTACTAGGTCACTAGTTCTATTAGCGCAACGTTTTTGTATATTTTTAAAATATGTTAAACAAATACGATTATTATAAAAAAATATCCGACACTAAAATAAATTAAAATAAACGGTAAAAAGTTTGTCAACATAAAATAAGCAGTAAGCAACACAATAATAATAATAATACGACTGAAATATCACGCATTGAATAGCAAAAACTATGTTACATGTATTATTAAATTAAATTACTAGAAAATAATCAAAATATATGATGTATTAAGTTCCATCTGATCATTTAATAGTTTTGGATTATTTTTTCTTTTATTAATTTTTAAGGCTTCTAAAGCATTTAGCCTCCTACCTTTATTACAGTAATGTAGGACTGAAACATTTTTTGTTGGATTAATTGTATGATCTTCGTCCCTCAGATGTTTACCAAATGTAGATCCCCTTTACCGGAATGCCAAATTCTCATGTGTTCTTTAACTCTTATTGAAAAAGACCTTCCAGTTTGTCCAACATACTCAGCATTACATTCCTCACATTCCAATCTATAGACAAACAAAAGTGCAGGGAAAGTTGTAAAAACAATACTTAAATTTGTCATAAAATTTTTTGAGCATATTTAGGAGATCTGAGAATTGGCCAACATCTATTTTTCATACCCCTAAGTGATAAGGGTGACTCGCCCCAAATTTTTTTTTACTAAACTCACATTAAAAAAACAGAACAACGTCTGCCGGGTAAGCTAGTTAAATAGTAATAATAAGTATTTCTGGTTCTGATATATTTTAAAATATAAACTTAATTGATATATGCTAGTATCACTGAGTGATTACAATAACACAAACTGAATTTTTTTTACTTTGGAGCTAGGCAGTTTGTGTAATATGTCCAGAGGTTAGGTACTTTGTCTTTCATTTCTTCCTCAAATTTCTTAAGAACAACAACTGTAGGGTCATACTTCTATTTTATCTTTTGTAATTCTTCAGGATAATGTTTTTTGGCTTCCTCAATGACGACAAAAATATAACGCATAAGATATGGATCACATCTGTCACAAGCATCACCCACCCACATTTGGTGAAATTTCATCATAATGACTACTAATCTAAATACTAATATTAATAAGTGGTGCCAAAACTTTGGACCCCTATTTACAAAAATTGCGCTGATGAAGGAGCAAAAAATTTGGCATACTTATAGTTTATGTTTAGGAGAAGTGCAGAACGCTAATATTTCTGCAATAATATCTGCACACTACCATGCATTTCACACACACAAACAAATATATTGATGATAACGATAAGACATCACAGAAGGCGCACTAAAAAGTTTGGAAACAAAGTAGTTGGTCTTGAGAAATGGAGATGGCGTTCTTATCAACAAGATATTAAAATTTATTATGGTCGAATTTCGATCAATAGGCGATCACTAGTAAAAGTAATTTCTTGATGGTATTGAAATTGAAATTTTTCGATAGTCTCTGCCTACCACGTAAGAGACTCGGAGTGAAGATCTATGTATGTTTGTTAAACCGCATAAGTAGACGGATCTTCTAATGACAAAAAATACAAGCCACCTACAACTACCACAACTCTTGCGAGAAATAGGTGCTTGCTTATTTTGCGTCGCCAACCTAAGACTGGTCTCTTGCGTAAATAAGTTTATTGTCTAGTATACTACTTCTAAATAAGCAAGTCATCACAAAATACTATATACTACCTAGCCATAGCCAGCGGTGACAAATGTACCATTATTTCTGCTTACGAGCTGCTTGGAAAGAAAGATGAAACAGCACAGGTTAAATACAGTAGGTAGTTTTTTTATGATATTGGAAGGCAAACAAGCAAACGGATTTCCTGATGGTAAGAAGATTAGCCTAGAGACACCAAAGGTGGTAATGGTGCATTGCCAACCTTAGGCCAATGTTAGGTCTCGAGCATAAGTAAGTTTACCGGCTACCTTATCCTCCGAACCGGAACACGTCAACAGCAAATGCTGACATAGGCAGGAATAGGTAAGACGTTGGCACCAATCGAGGTGAGTCGCTGCGAGACTCTACCACCTAGTCAGATGTCACGGTGTTAGTGACGGTAAGATATGCTCGCCTTTTACGAGCTTCCTGGCACAGGAAGGTAGATGGTCTATTCTGCAAAGGAGCCCGGATCAACACGGGGAACGTGGGTAGAAGCAATATTATGGATGTGACTACTGGTGACAAAGCATCAATTTGCCTGAGTTGAATTCCTTACCTATACTTGGTGCCATTAACTAACGTATATCGGTTTTGATATCAACTTATTGACCTTCACACGATACACTTTTACATGATATTAGTAGGATTTTATCTATATATTAATATGTGAAGCAAATAATTTGGGCCCCATTTTACGAAAATGCGATGACGGAGGAGTATAAAATTTGGTACACTTATAGTTTATGTGTAGGAGATGTGCAGCACGCTAATATGTTTTAATGATAATCTTTATAAAGCGATTAATTAAAAAAATAAAACATTACACGTACTACCATGCATTTGACACACACAAGCAAATATATTGATGATAACGATAAAAAATCACAGATGGCGCACAAACTATAATCATACAGTTTGGAAACAAACTAGTTGGTCTTTAGAAATGAAGATGGTATTGGTAAGAACGCCATCTAACGATCCGTGTGCTTGTTCGCCGATCTATCACATAAATAATAACTTTTTAATTAAAAATTTAATAAAACCCCATACAAGAACTTAATTTCCTTTTAAAAAGAAAAAAAACAGTTAATTTTCCCACTTTCACCCCCACAACTTTTAAACGGCTCAATCGATTTTCATCAAACATGTCTAAGAACACTCGCACATAAGTTACCTTTAATACAAAAAAAAAAACTAAATTGAAATCACTGCATCCGTTCGGGAGCTATGATGCCACAGACAGACGGACAACACCCCTTTTTTGCGTCAGGGTTTAAAAAACTACATTTTATTTGACAAAGTGATTGAAAACTGTGTAGATGCTCGCTCTCAATTGTGCCACTGCTGTTCATATTCTTACCTAGCTTGAACACAGTGTAACTGTCTAAAACGGATTCTCAACCAATAACATGCTGTCACATTATCCACATGTAACATGTTATTTGGTTGGTCATTTTACATGATTAGATGTCAATTTTAGTCAGAGTTTAGCCAAACAGGAGCCTAAAATTTTTGTGAACTGTTAAATTTTATGATACATCTTTTCATGACAATATTTTCAAGTAATTTTTAACAATATTTTAAAAAATTCGGAATCTCGAAGTTGAGTCGAAACAGAAAAATGCTAAAACAGTAGTATTACTATAATTCTTTTAAAAACCATGAAATTCTCGAAATTTATATAGAATTATCCTTAAATATAAATTACAGAATATAATGAATCAATATAATCGTTTGAAAGATTTTGTTTTGAAAAAATCACATGTAACTTATTTACAACCAGCTGAACCGACTCTTGTTGTCCTATCGTAACTATGAATATTGTTTTTTTTACACAAATATAATTAGCAAAATTTGTTCATCCATTTACGCGTGATGAGCTAACCAGGGGTAAATTGGTTTCAATTTTATGTATAAAGAATTACATTAAAACCGAACCACACAAGTCACACAAATTGAATCTAACTCCAAAGTAAGCAAATTATATTATGCTTGTGTTATGAGTGTTAGTCAACGATACTAATACATAGAAATACTAAAATAGATCCCAGGCAAATTATATTATGCTTGTGTTATGGATGTTAGTCAACGATACTAATACATAGAAATACTTAAATTGATCCCAGCATAAATTTAATAAACACCCATATTTAATAAATACCAATAAATCGCGAATTGTTTGTAAGTATACCTCCGAAGCAAAAGTATTTATATCCTGTAGAATGAAAGTGATGAAAAAGGAATTGATGAAAAAGATTCTTATAAAAATACGATCTATTTAAAGATAAGGAAAAATAGACTTTCCGCTTTTGCATATTTCCACTTAAGTTATCCATACAATTTTTCTATTTCATTAAACTTTTACCCCTTTCCAATAGTATGTATTTATTTAAGGGTCAGTTCTCCTTACACGATATTTGAAGCAACTTAAGCGATGTCAGCAGCTGACTACATTTTGAATATTTGAGAGCAAGTAAACGGAACCCATTATCATTGAAATCATATATCGTTAAAATATATGTTGATGTTCCATTTCTAATTTAAGATTAAGCGATGAACTTCATATATGACTATGATAAGACTAAAGGGTTTCTAAACTGAAACATAACAATGAAGTTTTCAGGGCTTAGGGCTACAGAAATCCATAATAATGTTGAATAGTAATTAGTATTAGTATTAGTAGTAGTAGTAGTAGTAGTTATTGCAGAAATTCATCACATCCACAATTTTTAAATTTGAAATTGACAAAGTCATCGTGCAATATTTCCAGATAAAAGTAGCAAAATAACCGCTAATTCGCTAAACGACTTTCAGGACCGGATTCACCAATTGACGAAATTATAATTTTTCGCAATTTCAGCTTGCCTAAAAAACCTTCCCAAAATTCGTCATCAGCTCTTGGACCACTCCTAGTCAGATGTCACGGTGTTTATGACAGTAAGCCTTTTACGAGCTGCCTGGCAGGAAGGCAGATGGCCTATTCTGCAAATGAGCTCCCCGACCAACACCGTTTAAACATCCGTAACGGTTCTTAATGTAATTTTATTAACTTATAATAGAAACTCGAAAACTTAATAATAATAAGATGCTTTCAAAACTAAAATTTTATTAATAAAACAGCAGATCTTCGTCTTAAGTAGAGCTTCCCTTCATTTAATAGAAATGATATTTTCCAGTAAAACATGTAATTTACCCGATACCGATAAATTGTAAGAAGATAAGCCGGATGGATGTTCCTGAAGTCCGTCTGAACTCGATAGGTCAGATCGCAGATAATATCGAATGGCATCGAGACCAGTGATTGGATTTTAGATTGATTTCTTTACTTTATGATGATACTTTATGAAACTGACAACAATGTGTAGATTTTAAAATAAGATTGATTTCTTTTAAATTCAATCTTAATATCTCTTCTAGTTGGTCAATAATTTCTTCAAAGAATATTTTACTAGGAGAAGTCAGCGAACAAGCGTGCGATTCTTCTACTGGTTTCCTAGCCTATACTGAGATGTTTCCTAAGTTGATATAAGTTCTTTTTCTTCTTCAAAGTAGCCCTCAGCCAATACGGTATCATCGCCGACACTATGACCGAGTTAGTATTAAAGTTTCAATTCGCTTCGCTCCAGATATTTTATGTAATATTTGTATTTTTGAACACAATATTTTTTACATTGTATCCACCGTATTGATTTTAATGACTTGAAAAACAGCCTATATCACCCGGAATAAAACAATTAATTTATATTCCATCCACCAAAATCATTTAATAGACTAAGCGCTGCCGCAAAACATATGCAAATAAAAATAATTAATAAGTCACAATTAGACTTAATGACTAATTAAACATTAAATGACTTCTATGAGTACAGCCAATAGAGGTCTTGAAGCTATGGCCAGACTATAGTATTGCATCACCTTACTTAGCACTCCAAATTTTCAGTTGCCAATCTGGATTTGCTTGTTGTTATTGTTACTACATTTACATTCCACACAGACTCTTCTGACTGTTTTATTATTATAGAAATTGCGATTAAAATGCTGTCAAAGAAATTGAATCATTCAAATAATATTAAATGATTAGACAATCATGTCAGGGCTTTAGTTAAAGCGGTGGCATTCTTGCATAAACTTGTTGACTGAATTTTAAAGACATTGAAATTAATGACACACCGATTACTTCATGAATAATTCACTTTTGCACTTTAACAGAAAAAAATACACAAAATGTTTCCAAATATTGACTAATATTATCAATATGTCCACAAAATTCAAAGATTGTACTTATCTTTTGTCTTAATTCTGTCAAATCTTGTTTGGTACTGATTTGCAGATAATATCAAATTAGAGGTATCCTTGAATTATTAATGCAAAAAATCCAACAGACGTGAGCATGGCAAAAGGATTATGAGGATATTTATAGATATCCTAACATTATTACACTTTTAGATATGTATAAAAGAGCCGTGTTGGTTTTATTTTTCAACAATTTGAACAGAAAAAGATTTGAATTGCATGTTATCGCACAACAAAACTATTATAATTATTAGATTGGATTTTCATTTTGGTGTATCAACCTTTAAACTCGAGCTAAATTTCATGAAATTTGATTATGAAGAACCTTACTCTAACATTTTTACCTCGTGCAAATTCTTTATCCCAAGTAATTGTTCAGTCATGTTGTTTTTATTGCGAAATGATAACGTTCTGATGATAATGTAGTTTTTCGGATTATAATAAGTAACTGAGAACCGTTCATTTTATTTTATATAAAATAATATTCTTTAATAATAATATTTGCTTTGTCTTCCATAATAAATAATACTGACGGGTGAAAGCTACAAGTATTAGAACGATATTTTTGACTTTTATTGATATTTAAAGGAAAAGTTTCTACTTCATTTGGCTCAGGTTTTGTTAAAGATTGAGTACTTTTTTGGAATTTAAGTCCTTTGAAGACTTTTAATGGCATAAGTGAAATTAAAAAAAATGCATAGTGTAATAAGTCTTTTACTTGTCAATTTTCTTAGAGGCAAGTTATGAAACAGTATTTTTTTACTGGTAAGGTATCTTATCAGCTATCTGTATGTCTGTATTAAAAAGTTCTATATGTGTTTCTATGTCGTCATCTCAATAACACAAAGTTCGTGTATATCTAAAGGTATGTAACATAAATTATTATTTGTTCAAACTTTCTTATTTAAAATACTTTCATTCGCCTAATTGTCTTTATCTTTCATTTCTTTCACAAATCTTTCAATGGCAGTTCCTGTAGGGTCATATTTTTGCTTTAACTTTTCAAATCCTTCAGGATAATAATTTTTAGCCTCCTTTATGAAGACGAAAATGTAAAGCTTAAGATATGGATCACATCTACCACAAGTTTCTTCTACCCACGTCGGCAATTGTTCTGAAAACAGTAATTTCATTACACGTTGATGTTAAAGGTGCAACGCTATAATCTTAAGACAGTTCCGTTACTTTTATGGGATTTAAAGGCAAGTAAGCAGATGCGTTTTCTGACAGTAAGAAATTCACTTTGCTTGTAAGAAATAATAGAATATTGCGTTGCAAACCTAAATTTAGATGTTAAGTCTCTGGGGCTATAGGTTTACTGTCTACGCTAGCCTCCAACCAGAAGTCGACTGAGGCAAGTACAGAGGTTATGGAGGCAAAAATAGGCGAGGCTACTGCTACTGGCCCGAAATCGTAGTGGTACTATTTCGAGCAAGTAGTAGTAGAGTTGCGGGCAAAAAGAAGAAGTAAAAGAATAATAATTTAGAATAAACAACTCTACGTTCTTCTCTTACGAGTTCTTTAGAAATAGTTCTATAGTTTCCTTGACCAACAATGAATACAAACTATCGTTAAATCTACACAAATTGTAATTAAATTAAATAACAATTTGTACGTGATTTAGATGGATGTCACATTTTTCCATTGAAATAATAAAGTGCTTTTAAAACAAATAAAAATAGTTTTTCAAATAAATAAATTTTTCATTCAAGTCTTGAACTGTAATTTAATACTTGAACGTAACCCACGTTTCAGAAAATGCTCGAACCATCTTGTTTTTCGACTGTATGTTTAATGATACAAAGACTAAAGTACTCCAAGGTCGACATTACAGTTGCTAGAACACCATAATATAGACTCCAATGTCTATCACATCCACCATAGTACATAGTGCTGTTGCTAATAGCCATTTTAATTCACGGTTACCTCGCCTCTATAACCTTATACAGAAAAAAGATCCACTTCGCTACTGCAATATCTTCCAAGTTTAATTAAATGAAATGCAATGAATGTTTTTGCTGAAGTTAGAAGTTTTCACAAAAAAAATATTTGTTTACACCACCATTTTTTTTACATTTTGTCACATGTTGTGTTTTAATATTTGAACAACATTCTTAAAATTTAATTAGGTTTAATCCTATCTACTTTGAACTGCCACGTTTCCAAACCTGGTCAGTCAGGAGAAGAAACGGCGAAACAAATTTCTCATCAACCAAGAATGTATTATTTGCAATGAGAAAACAAATATTGATGTTTATTACAAACACATATACAGCCAAAATATCTAAGCAAGGTAAAGTTAAAATTTTAAGGGATTTAAAAAGTGGTTGACGAGAATACAACTGATTAACACTACGTATCGCTCGTATACATTTTGAACTCTGAAGATTCTAATCAAATCAACTAAATTACCCCAAATATTGCATACCATATTGTAGAAATCAGATACATGACAGGCTTAATGAGACGCGCTTAGGCCTTCTACTTCTCTTATTCTTCTCAAAACATACCCAAATGTAATGTAAACGTCAATGTATTACATAGAGAGTCAATATGATATTTCCAATTACAAAATGTATCAATTTTAATGCTTAAAAATTTAGTATAATCTACATTCTCGATATCTTTATATATATATTTAGTTTCCTTATAGTGTAGTCCTACTTATTTTATGTTTAAAAGGTTTATTTTAAGATTATATATTTTATCAAGACAAGGCGGAAACTTTGGATATTTTTTCAGATGTTCCCTCTTTCAAGTCAAATTTACTTTTAAATTTGTTCTGAAGGGTAGTAACATCAGCAAATAAAATAAAATTTCAGGTAGATCATTGATATAAATTAAACAAAGCAATGACCCTAAAACACTACCCTGTGGTACTCCGCAATTATTAAACTCTCTCTATTACTACTCGCAATTACACGTTGAAACATTTTGATAAAATATATGTTTTTCAGGGTCTGATAATATAATTGTACGTATGTATATAAAATTCATTAAAATGGCCTTATCCGCTCGTATGTAAGTATGTATTCCAATTTATTAAGCTTACCTTTATAATGTTGTGCTACGTCATTGCAAGGACCTTCGTCAACAAAGCATTTTAATCGAATTTCTAACTCCAAAAGATCTTTAGGAAGTGTATGTGGTGAGTGAGGGTCATTTTCTGGCAATTTATGATATTCGGCTAAAACTATACCACTAATCATTGGCAGTAAAAAAACAATTCGAAACATTATTTTATCTGAAACAAAGATTAACTACATTTTTTATATTATAAGATACAAGACGGCGGCTAACCTAAAGTTAAGAAATGGAAGTTACTTAGTCTCACTAGGTGGCAAACCTATCGGCAACCGAGCATTCATCCAATCACAATCTACGATATTTTATTACGAATTAAAAAAATACATTTTGAGTTGCCGGCCCAACCTCCTTAATGACCGTCTGAGTCAATGACAATACGACATCGCTAGACCTAAGAAATGATACCAAAAAACAATACCAGAAAATACTGCAAAATACAAGTAGTCTTCAAAGCAGACGGAAACCAATTTAGAATTCAGGCAGTACACAAAAAACTCAAATAAGAAAAAACATTAATTAAAATTATTCTTTGTATGCACTCATTTTATATTGGTTCTAAATTAATTTATGTGACTAAAACAATAAATATGATTTTTTGTAGTTTGAAATAAACAATTTATTTTTGTTGTTATTACAATTACCTTTAAAATAAGTCCTTGGTTTCATTACCTTCTGCGGTAAAACAATATGTATTGTCAACATATATCAAACGCAGATCTTTCATACCTATTAAACTCGTTCATTTGAAGCAAAAGGAAACGTACTTTCCTTTGAAGTATTCCGTAGTAGCTAACATATGTTTATAAATATATGAGTATATCCAATTAAAAATATTTAGTCAAGATAGCTAATTCGTTTCGAAAAAAAAGGTTTCTGGAATGACTTTTTACATTAGTAAATAACCGATTTTCAAAATAATTTAAAATAAGAACAATAAGTTCTTATTTTAAATTATTTTACGTATAAGCTTGTAGTGTCACAAAGTTAGTTACCGACTAACTAAAATACACAATAAAGAGTTATTGTATTCGAAACGGCTTGACCGATTCTCATGAAATTTTGTTAGCATATTGAGTAGGTCTGAGAATATCCTACATCTATTTTTCATACCCCTTAGTGATAAGGGTTGTCCACCCTTAACATTTTTTCCTCGAAATGATTTATTCAAGTTCTTCAAGTTCCCTCTCGTAACGTTTGTTACTATAGTCGTTCTTTCACCTCGCAAGCAGTGAGGCTTTGGAGCTTTTGTGAATTCTCTTCCCGTAGATATCATGAGAGCTCCAATTATTAATATTTTTAAAAGTACCTATGTTAAGGCGTCACTTTCTGCGTTCACTGTGATTAATACTTTTATTGCTTGGTTCTAAATTCTAATACCTATAATTAAAGTAGGCTTCTGCTTTTAGGGTGATTTATTTTGTATATTAGTAGATGCATTTTTATATTTTTAAGAGCACCATTACATAGTATTCTGCTAAATCTTGTTCCATACTTGAGGGTTGCCTGGAAGAGATCACTGACTTGGCGATAAGGCCACCTTTGTGTATCTTATAATTTAAGTTTTATTTGATGTATTTGTAATTTCTCTGTATTTGGTGCACAATAAAGAGTTATTGTATTGTATTGTATTGTATTGTATTGTATTGTATTGTATTGCAAATCAACGTTTGCCGAAATAGCTAGTACTTTATAAATAAACTACTCGCCATTTCATCAGTGTTGAAAGAATAGCTAACCACATAAATAAATGTAGTGTCGTTTGTTCTCTACATTTAAAATACTACTAATATTAATATTGTAAAATGCGAAAGGTTTTGAGGATGGAGGGATGTTTGTAACTCTCTCACACACAAACTGCTGAACTGATTTAAACGAAACTTTGCAGGAATACATTTTATATATCAGATAAACATATACTTTTTTTTTAGATAAACATATAGGCAACTATTTATAAATATGTATATATAATTTATCACACAGGCAAAAGCCGAGAGTAGAAACAAGTCAAAAATAGTGCTGTACCAAAAACGGTATCCATGTTACCACATTTTTATTTCTCATTGTGATATTGTTTCCTTGTATGAAACTTGTTAATCGATTCGGTATCTATAGTACACGGGTATGATGCAATTTCCTGTAAGAAAAGCCGTGTGCTTAATTATTGCTATCTTCTGTCATAAAAAAACCTTTTTTTAAGATATTGGAAGGCAAACAAGCAGACGGATTTCCTGATGTTAAGAAATTCACGCCTAGACACCAAAAGTGGTAATGGTGCATTGCCAACCTGAGGCCGGGATGTTAGGCCTCGAGCAAAAGCTAGTTTACTGGCTACCTTATCCTCCGAACCGGAACACGTCATGACGTTATGGCGGCAGGAATAGGTAAGGCGGTGGTACCAATCCGGGCGAGTCGCTGCTAAACTCTACCTACTAGTCAGATGTCAGATGTCATAAAGTAGTTCGGGAATAAAGTAGTTGTGATAAACAGACTGACATGTCGAATCTAAGGGTTTTGTATTAGGAATTAAATTAATAAAGGTTTTTTTTTGCTCTGACTTCGGAACTCCAAAAATATAAGAATAACTATTCTAGTCTAAGTTCATACTAATCTAGTGATGTGCCTTGAAGTTTAAGGAAAATATATTAATTAATTATCAGTAGCGGCTTGTTAATTAACTTGAAGATAAAATGGTAGGATGAAATAGCTAAGTTTCATTTGTTTGAGTTATTACTAAATTTTTGGACTAAAAAGTATTTTACTGTGTCGAATTTAACGAAAACTGAACAAACAGAAATAATATCCCTGTGTTGATGATGGTCTTTTGTGGAGAAATAACTGTAGCTAGTACTAGTACTATAATCAACAAAATAATTTTGAAACTAGGAACTTTTAATCAACGACATAAATTAATTTTGGTGTCTATTTAAGTATTTATATGTACTAGAATGGTTGACTAACACCCATAACACAACCATGTAATTTGCTTACTTTGGGGTCATATTCAATTTGTGTGACTTGTCCAGGAATATTTATTTATTATTTATAAGTTAAAAAAAATTGAGTGGTACATGTTTCTAACAATTTACATTATTCAAGTGTACCTCCTGGAGTAAGAAAACTGAAATTTGGTATCTAGACCAGTATAAGTATACAACAGATACGTTCTTAACTTGAAATTTTTATCATCCCATACTAATATCCCATAAACACAAACCATATTTGAGTTGACCTTGAAATACCAGAAACAGACGGTGCTATGTTTTGTTTAAGCGCGACATCGTATGGTGAATTTAATTTTTATAAAACCATTCTAACAACGACATTTTCTTAAAATGGTTGACATTAGGACAAAGTACTACTTATTGTGATAAAAAAAATGACAAATTTATAAATTATTCGAATTTTGATGTAGATGCCCTGGTAGGTCATCGTGTAGTTCATAGGTCGGGCCGTGGAAGGTGGTTCCTATCTTTTCCATATACCCATAATGCAGCGATCAAAACGGTAGAAATCCAAATTATAAGATTCAACTGTTGCCTAAAATTAAAGACTTTGATACGTAGGTCACACTATAAGTTTTGCGTAACTTAAAAAAACAACATGTTATGGTTAAAAATAGTATGTTTATTGCTTTTCAAAACAATCTCCTTTACATTTTAAACATTTTTACATGCGATCAAACCATTTTTTAAATCAGGAGGACCACAGATCTGAAGGCAGGTTTTCTTCGTGCTGATTAAACGCTATCACTGTCTCTTCGGAGTTGGTAAAAGTAAAACCTCTCAGCAAATCTTTGATTTTGGAAAAAATATATACAGAGTGCTAGGTCGGAGCTATGGACAGGATGAGTGAAGAGATGTATTTTTTCGGAAGCTCAAAATGACTGTTTGTTGGCCGTGTGTGAAGAAGCGTTATCATGGTGTAGGAGAATGCGGCTTTTGGTTCGTCTTTCGCGAACTTTTTCTAACACCTTGGGTGAACAAATGATAGAATACCACTCGTTATTAATATTCTGTTGATTTTCAAGTAGGATTGTACAGATGGGACCGTAGCTGAGAAAAAAAAAACGCTATCATTTTTTTACCAACGTTTCTCGCCTGTCTCACTTTTGTGGCCTGTTCTCATTTTCAAACACCCATTCATAAGATTGCTGTTTTTTTCGGGTTCAAAACAATAAATCCACGTTTCGTCTCCTGTGACAATGTCATAAACAGCATTAGAATGTCCGTGGCCGTACTTCAGTAGCATCTGTGAGCACCATTCCACGCGAGCCCGCTTCTGCTCCGCTGTCAGTTCTTGAGGAATCTAACGAAAACCAAGTTTCCGAACTTTCAATTCTTATTGTAAAATTTTCTGAATTTCGCTCATATTTATCCCCAATTGTCCTCGAATTGTTTCATAGGTAATTTCTTCAATTAACCGCTCCACAGTAGCCATATTACTTCATTGACGACAGTTGAAGGGCGCCCTTTACGAAATTCGTCATGTAAAGAAACTCAACCTCTCTCAAATTCAGAAAACCATCGCCTCACTGTGCTCAAACAAGGTGCTTCTCTCCCAAAAGCATTTTGAAGACGAGCGGCACAGTTTTGCGGAGAAAGAGAACTTTTAAAATCATAAAAAATCATCGCTCTAAAATCTTTTCGACTTAATTCCATTTTCGTTGCGTATGTAGAAATTTGATGTGTGATAAAAAAACAGTTGACAAATTATTTCCCTCCAATTTTTTTTTTATTACTAAGAAGGGTGCAACGTTTTACGAATATAACATTCGAAATTCAAGTAGTTCCGATTAGCTAGAAGTGCAAAACTTTTAGTGTGCCGCATGTATCACGTTGCTATCTTACGTGCAATCCTACCTTCCAGAACGGAACAAAACAATAACGAGCACTGACGCTACGGCATCAGAAATAGGTAAGGATGTGGTAAAAATCAGAGCAAGCAGCTGAATAAAATATTATTACATATCTTTTAAATGAATACGTACTAGTAGATTGTCTTATAAAACAAAAGAAGTGAAATCCCATCAAAAACACTTTCATTTAGAATATTGCCAAGACGAGTCTGTAAAATGCCAAAAAGTTATGAGGAGTCATGTAAAGCCAAGCTTCTAACGGCCAATCTTAATAATGTATCTCAATCTAATGGATTTCAAGCAATCTAGATACCTGCGTATCCGGCGGCCTGTCCCATACCTAATTGCCATATTTATCCTGTCCACAGATATGTTATTGGCAAGCGATAACATAAAAATGGATCAAAATATTAATCTTGGACAGCAAGTTTTGGATTAGGATTGATTATTAATATTGGCCGTAAATCTACAACTCTCTGACTCTACCAGCCCTAATGCTGGAAACATACAGCCGCGAATGATAAGCGTGCACGTGCCGTCCGCGGACGCTTACGGCTGACATAAACATCCAGCGCGCCAGTTATCTTCCGTACGTTCAAGGTCACATCCGCGCCTTACATCCGATAGTTTTACACGGCCCGGTGTACTTTAATTATCCAGATACCCTGTATGTCGTGGCTGTCATCCGCGTCCGTCCTTCGCGTCCAATAGTATGTTTCCAGTTTAACTCAATAACTTTCACACCATAATCTGGTTGGATTGACATGGCCCTTTCATTATGTACTCCAAGAACTATTTTATAATAATAAAATAATGATTAATAAAAATATTTTTCATCTAACATGGTAGCAAAATGGCCAAGACGAATAGCCTGCGCCTTTTCATTTTTATTTCATGGCGGAAGTCAAAAATATTTTGTTATTATATGTAGTAAAGACTGTTTTGTCTGCTTGGAATCGACAATTTTATTTGAAAAAACTGGTAATGAGAAAAAATTACAATGATAAAATATTGACTAATTATTTAAAAATGGGTTGGTAAAATTTTAGAGTGCCGGCAGAAGTGAAAACTTGAATATTAACGTTGTGCATTTTTGATATTTTGGAATGGTTAGGGTATTATTTTGCACGAATTGCTTTAATTATCAGTATGAAAAACATGGGTTAAATAATAGGTTTGTATGTTTTGAAAAGAATAAGAGAAGAGACAGGCTTAAATGCATCTATTTAGCGAAATTCTGTAGAAAAAATTAAAATCTTTATAGTTCATCTAGTATGAATTCTAGAATTCGTTCATTTCATACAGAATAGTACAAGTGTGATATGTAGTATTCATCAGTTGCATTCATTTAAAACACTTTTTAGGTCAGTCAAATATTACCATACTTAAATAATATATCTAATCTGTGTGTGTATTTGTAAAAAATATCATAAATAGCAAATACAATAATTAAAATTTGTAAAAACGAAAAGTATCTTCAAGCCCATATCCCTGAAGCGTTAGGCAGAGGCACAACCAGGTCTCCCACGACTAGCCGAAGTCACTAAGTCCCACAGTGTGATAGGTGATAGTTACCCCGTATTGGTCCGGGCTCCTTTGAAGAATAGACCATCTGCCTTCCTGCCAGGCAGCTCGGAAAAGGCGAGCAAGGGCTTACCGTCACTAACACCGTGACATCTATATAGGTGGTAGAGTTTCGCAGTGGTACTCACCCGGATTGATAGCACCGCCATACCTATTCCTACCGCCATAATGTCATGACGTGTTCCGGTTCGGAGGGTAAGGTAGCCAGTAAACTTACTTTTGCTCAAGGCCTAACATCCCGGCCTCAGGTTGGCAACGCACCATTACCACCTTTGGTGTCTCTAGTCGGCGGGAATTCCTTATCATCAGGAAATCTGTCTGCTTGTTTGCCTTCCAATATCATAAAAAAAAAGTGGCAAGCCTATCGCCCACCTCAATATTTACAAAAACTAGTGGTCGCCCATTGGTCGAAATTAAAACGAAATAAATTTTAATCATAAGTTATTCAATATAAATTATTAAAATACAATGTTAAAATATTATCAAGGTTATATTGTTAATTATTTTTTGATAACAACGCCATCTAAATTTATTAAGACTAATTACTTTGTTTCCAAACATTAGTATTTAATATAGTGTGAACCATCTGTGATCTTTTAACGGTATCAATATTTTTGTGTGTGTTAAATACGTGGAAGTGTGTGTAATGTTTTATTTGTTGATTTAATGCACATTATAAGCATTTTTATGTACAAATATAAGCTATAAGTGTGCCAAATTTCATATTTTTCGGTACGCACAATTTTAGTAAAAAGGAGTGCAAAGTTTTTGCTTTGCTTATTAATATTATGATAATTTAAGTCTATTCGTATTTTAACCAAATTCCTGATAATCTTAAGTCACTTCCAATAAAAAGATTTCAAAAAGAGATATTTGACTTGCTGTTAGAAAGTTGTCTTGCAGAAAAGCCGTAATAATAAAATATTTGTAAGAGTTTTTAATTTAATATAGTTACATAAATCTTGGATGGCGAGGAGTTCTTTCGCCATTACTTCTCCTGACTGATTGGGTTCGAAAACGATGGTATGTTACGGTAAGTAAGTAGGGTTTAATATATTTACATTTCAAAATTTGTATGAAAAGGGTTATTAATGTGAAGGAAGCAAGACAGGTTTATCAGGATCGTGAGGTCTGGCATGCGATACTCTCTGCCTACCCCGTAAGGAACTTGGCGTGAAAATATGTATGTATGTATGTACATTTCAAAATTCTTTCTAAAGTAAAAAAGTAATTAAGTATCCTCACGCCCATATCCCCAAAGGCGTAAGCAGTGACACAATCAGGGTACCCACGACTATCCAAAGACACTAAGTCCCTCAATGTATAGGCGATAGGTGGCGAGCCTATCGCCAACCATGCACATATCCAATCCCAGGCAACGTTATTTTTAGAAAATAAAAATATGCATTATCTACGTACGTTGTTATAAATAATAAAAATAATATTCAATTATTAAAACTTGTGTCAAATTAATATTTTTTTTTATAAATATTAGGATATTAAATTTGCAAATCTCGATATAGTAGAGTTGGAATGCATAAATGATTTTGTAAGACACATATTTTTTTAAACACATTTTCCGCAAAACAAATAATTTTCATTTAATTTCTGCTTCCATTTTGATGTTATGATGTTCCCAAATGGTTAGGGTAGCCGGTAAACTTGCACATAAAGCCCCCACCCATAGGACAACAACACATGACAACTTTCGTCCTCTGTTTAATCATATAAAGACATAATTTATAAACAACACAAATAAGAGGCTGTATATAATATATGTGCACATTTTACTTCTATAATTTTATATACTTCTCAGTTCATAGACATAAATCAGCTAAATCTCCTCGTCTTCAAGCTTAAAGTCGTAAAGATGAAAAGTTGGTAACGATAAAACTGGTATCTTTAAACCTTTAAGGCCTCGAGTTCTTTGATCTAGATCGTGATCAATTTAGTTCGTGCAAGTCCACTTAACTCGGTAGTTTGCATAATATGCTCTGCCCAAAGATGTATTACTAGTGATGAGCTACTAAGATGTCGATAATTTTATTACCTATTTTATCTGTTATCTATAAAAATAAGAAAAATGAGTGTCCGAAATACCGCTTTTTACTACATATAGATGAATTTGTAGGTGATATTTATACCAAAATGTCTGTATTTGTTCCGGCCAACCTTTGACCGATGTTGACGGGACTTTTACTGGCAGGTAGCTAATGTAATAAGGAGTAACTGGGGCTACTTTTATCAAAAAAATTAGTCCCTTCTAAATCAAATTTTTGTTAAATTTCACATGGATGAAGTCAGAGCACAGCGATATATAAAGATGAACCTCAATTTCTCTTGATCATAGCATTACACGTGATCAGATGGACCAATTTTGTTAAGTGATAGAACGTTTGTATAAAAAAACAGTATTCATAGTAAGGATAACATCAAAGAACACGTATGTCGCTTCAGTTAATACAACAACGCACACAAACACTACTTGTATGGTCCATGTGGATAAAGTTTTTTTCTGATTCTGATTTGAATATATTTCTAAAAAAAAACTTTTTAATTCTCAGCTTACCTGTTGTGAAGTGACGAGTGTTGAACTTTTTTTTTGTATTTGTAGATATTGTATAAATCCTACGTGAAAATATTTTCTCCATTCCGGGTTGTTTGCCCAGAATTTGTATTCTAAATTTCCACAATAACCTGATTGTTTTTCACTGGATTTTGTGGCCTAACCAATAGTTAAGGGTATAGATAACTAAATAATTAGAAAACGAGAGCATTGACTAGTAAGTGATATTCTGTAAATATAGTTTTATCGAACAATAAAAAATGCATATAATGATTTGCCATTTTTATTATTCGAATTCTGCGATACTAAAGGAAGTGTAACTAGAAGTCGGTATTTAATATTTTTTAAGGAATAAGATACCAAACATGCACACAACTTTCGTGAATCTAGGAAACAACCGTGGCCTATAGACAACGTAGAATTCATTATAAACATAATTTCCATTATGAGTGCCACCTGCTTGATGGCTATCTTCCGGACATAAAACACAATACCATTTTTTTTCAATTGAGGCATATGCACAATAATTTGTATAGTATTCAGTGTTATGATGCAGGTTACTTAA
>NJDC01000328.1:62876-82316 GCA_002245475.1 Calephelis virginiensis | reverse complement strand
TCTCCCGTATCAAAATATGAAGAACCATAATTTCGATTCCCACTCCACTTCCACTTTTTATCCACTTTTTTGATTCCCTTCCTATATCGTGATGGGTAATGAAGATACATTTTCAGAAAATCATCAGTTCGTTATTAGATCGATCGAATCGAGTAACAAACAAACAATAATTAGGCACAGTAAAACTGCAAAAGCCGACGACATCTTTTTCCGTCCCGATTCGATATTTCTTTTTTCAAAAGATAGCAAATGTTTTGAACAAACAAAGTGGTCCCATTTAAATTTCATCAACATCCTACTAACTGTTTTTCAGTTACACTTAATAATCGATTTTGGAGTCGCTAATAAATTTAAAGCAGTGTTAACTAAGCTATAGGCAAATAGGTTTTTAAAACATCCGTTAGTGGTATTTGACTGTATCATTTCTTTTTTGTGCCACGTAAGTGTGAAAAAAATAATTCACAAAACAAAACGAATATTTGCCCAATCAACCCATTTGCGTTCTTCCGATATATTGTAAAAGCGCCCAGTTTTTTTTGTTTGATGCTTGAAAGTTTCGATTCTAGTGAATATTGTAAGGATCGGTGCCGTTTTAAAAAAAATGCTATTAATGTTGAAATCAGTAAAAATATTGTAATGCAAATTTTGTCAAAAGTGAAGGTATTGTCTCTTGTATTTATTTCTGGGCTGGGGGAACCATCAACTGTGAGAGGTCAACAAACAACACACAGTTATCGTGATGGTAACAGACAACCGCGAACTTTAGACAACAAGGTTAAATTTATGATTAATTAAACTTCACTTTAGAGTAATTTTAATAACCTTTTTATCTTATCTACGTACGAAAACATAATTCAAGAAACTGATTGATATTTGAAGTCGTCCCAGTAATACATGTTTTTTTGAAATAATATCATTATTTTAAAATGTTTGATCTACACAAACCGATTGTGCGATGTCATAATATACATAAATTTCTAATTTAGGACAAAATTGAGTCATATAAATTTAAAAACATTTCAATTTACCTGTTTTGGTTCTTCCATAGCCTGCAGCCATCACCCAATCGCCAGCGACGGTTTCGGTCACGTTAGGTTGAGGAAGAGCAGCCGGCTTGATGGTATCTGCAAAATAATTAGTGGTTTAGCTAATGGCAATAATTGTAATTTAAAATTAAATTAAAAAAACCCTGACACAAGAACTTTATTTCCCTTCAAAAAGTAAAAAAATCGGTTAATCTCTCCACTTTCACCTCTACAACTTTTAGACACCAAAGGTGGTAATGGTGCATTGCCAACCTGAAGCCAAGATGTTAGGCCTCGCGCAAAAATAAGTTTACCGGCTACCTTACCCTTCGAACTGGAACACGTCATCGGCAAGCGCTCACGTTATGGCGGTCGGAATAGGTAAGGTGGTGGCACCAATCCGGGTGAGTCGCTGCGAAACTCTACCACCTAGTGATCCACACGTTCGACGCTTGCTGCAACCTACAAACATATTCAAACGCATGGATAAATTAGGTGATCTAAACGGCGACATTCACACGTTTGCGAGTGTGTTAGTGTATTGTGGACAACGTTAAACATTTGGGTGCAGTCCTTTTTTTTTTAAAAAAACTGAAATAGCAGAAATAAAAGTAAATGACAAATTTGGCTAACAAGATGGTGGAGGATTATAATTTAAATTTCTCTTAAAATTCTTTAACTGGTTCCTACATAATTTTACTGAAATGAGCTCATGAGTTGGTTACTTTCTTATAACTTTGATTTTTATGTTTGGGATTCTAAATTCTAGGTGTTTCCAAGTAGAATATAACTTTATCGTTAGACTAGTGTTTAAATTAAATACAAATACGTAAGGCAAAACCAAATAAAATGCTTACAAACGTATAGACATATGGTAAGCGCTTGTAACATATTGCCTTTGACTTATGTCAAAAAACTGATCCTCGTTCGAATAGACTACAAATACTGGCAAACATATTATACCAATCCAGCCGAACTTATAAACGCCCAACCAAAGGTTTGTTTGTTATGGTTTGTGGAAGTTTGGCAAGGTTGTGGGTCCAGCATAACAAAAACAACATTGCTATCGCATTGTGCATCTAAGCAGTACCTTTGTGGGTATCCTGGTACGTCTGCCTACCTCTTCGGCGATACAGTTGAGTAAAAGAGTAAATAAGTATATTCACGCCCATATCTCCGAAGAGGCAGGAAGAGGCAAAACCAGGGCACCCATGACTAGCCAAAGACACCAAGTCCCACAATGTGATAGGTGGCAAGCCTATCGCCAACTGGGCACATATCCAATCGCAAGCAATGTTTTTTATTAGAAAACTTTAAAAAACAAAATTTTCTTTTTATTGCCCGAACCAGGAATTGAATCCGCTACCTCATGTAGTCAAGTCCAAAACCTAGAACGTTACACCAGAGAAGCGACTAAAACATTGTGTGTAAAACATAGTTACTTACCAGTAAATGGTACTGGGATCGGTAAGCGAATGATAGCTATGTCATTGCGCATAGGATTAAACGCGAATTCTGGGTGCATCAGCACATCAGAAGTAACGACCCTTGTGCCACCAGTGAAGAGAAACTCTGAAGCAAGAACCACTGTGAACTTTGAGGCTTGGTGTATTTGAGACCTCCAGCAGTGGGCAGCAGTTAGCAAAGCGTCGTTAGTGATAAGGGTAGATCCACAAACTGATAAATTGTCGTTATTTGTCATCTCGATGATCAGACCACCCTGAAAATAATAATGTTTTATTAGTTTTAGATATAAGGCTACTAGACCAATGAAAAAAGATTGATCTAACTAAATATTTTACACAACCATTGAATCGATATTACAGGTAAAAGGATTTTTTTGATAGGTAATGATACATTTGATATGGCACCACCTTGGAATCATGAACTCTCTTTAAAAAAACATCATAATCGGTTGGCTATTGTTGAAGTAATTTTTTTATGAGATTGGAAGGCAAAGGCAGACGGATTTCCTGATGGTAAGAAATTAACCTCGCCTAGAGACACCAAAGGTAGTAATGGTGCGTTTCCAAACGGAGGCCAAGATGTTAGATCTCCAGAAAAAATAAGGTTACCTTACCCTCCGAACCGGTACACGTTAACGGCAAGCACTGGCGTTATGGCGGCAGGAATAGGTAAGGCGGTGTTACCACTCCGGCCGAGTTGCTGCAACACTCTACCACCTAGTAGATCACGGTGAAAGTGACGGTAAGCCTACGCTCAAATTTTACGAGCTGCCTGGAAGGAAGGCAGATGATCAATTCTGAAAAGGAGCCTGGACCAACACGGGAAATGGTCTCCTCTCCTCTTTTTATTAGAGACGGTTAAAAATGTCGTCGAGATAAGAGCATATTATTAAGGCTCACGCTGCCAAAAAGTTATCAGATAACAAGTAAAGCCAGGCTTCTAACTCTAAGCGATTTAACTCGACAAGAGCTAAGATTTGAAACCTTGTAACTTAGTCAATATATGAGGATTGGCTGTTTCATTACAACAAGAACGATTTTATTATAGAAACGTCAGTTAATTACTTGACGTAATCTATACCAACTCATGGTAAAGGCTCAGCGAATACATTTTTTTTCTATTTTCGAATTCGAAAAAATTGAAAATGCATGAAATAAGAGCGCTACAAAAATCTGTATTACAACGATAGCCGGTTACATTTGCAACAACGAGTTCAAAGATAATGTAGGATTGGAAAAAATTGATCGTGTGAAAATGAATAAGGGCTCTATTGGTTTGATCAAAGGAAAAAAATTACAGATGAATGACCGAATCTAATTTATATTTACAATCGAATGTAGATGAAAGTACTCCAAGAAAGCTTAAATTAGTACATTTCATGTCTAAAAAGCTCAGGTATTATCAGAAAATCGATATAAACACAGTCAATCGCAAGTCAACAAGGATTGTGATACTTGGCACTCGATACTGTTCGCTTACCCATCAAGGGACTTGGCGATAGCATGTATATGTATCTAAAATATATGAAATCAAATCTTACAATTTAAATGCACTCAAATGACATTGCAAATATCTATTATAACATTTTGCTCACCTTCAAAAGAAAGCTTGTGATGTGAAGGAAGTATAGAATCGCCGGTATTTGCCAAAATCATTGTCTTATTCAATCGTCATAGAAATGTATATTTTATCTATCGTAAAAATTAGACTAGTAAATGATTCTATCATCTCTATCGTCATTCTATTATATTGTTGATTAATAGGTTTAGAGTTTTAAAACCATTACTGATTACTCTTACTTCACATAAACCTGAACAATAAACAAATAATGTAAATGTAGTAACAAAGACTTGCCAAGTAAGGATAAAAATTCGGTGGCGCGACTCCTCCACCAGCGACCCGTCGTCCATCAAGCGGCCTCGCACGTCTCGGTTTGATCTTTTCTTCCATCTTCTTGATTCTCTTTGCCAGGGGAAAGCCGATGTGTTCATGATAATCCCGTTCAACCTTTATATCGTCGATTAAAAGGTTTAGAGTTTCAAAACTACTTTTTGAATACTCGTACTTTACATAAACCTCAACAATAAACAAATAATGTAAGTATGTAGTAACAAAGACTTACCAAGGAAGAATGAGAATTCGGTGGCGCGACTCCTTCACCAGCTACCCGTTGTCCACTAAGTGGCCTCGCACGTCTCGGTATGATCTTTTCTCCCTTCTTGATCTTCTTTGCCAGGGGAAAGCCAATGTGTTCATGATTATTCCGTTCAACCTTTATATCGTCGATTAACAGGTTTAGAGTTTCAAAACTACTTTTTGATTACTCGTACTTCACATAAACCTCAACAATAAACAAATAATGTAAGTATGTAGTAACAAAGACTTACCAAGGAAGAATGAGAATTCGGTGGCGCGACTCCTTCACCAGCTACCCGTTGTCCACTAAGTGGCCTCGCACGTCTCGGTATGATCTTTTCTCCCTTCTTCTTGATCTTCTTTGCCAGGGGAAAGCCAATGTGTTCATGATTATTCCGTTCAACCTTTATATCGTCGATTAACAGGTTTAGAGTTTCAAAACTACTTTTTGATTACTCGTACTTCACATAAACCTCAACAATAAACAAATTATGTAAGTATGTAGTAACAAAGACTTACCAAGGAAGAATGAGAATTCGGTGGCGCGACTCCTTCACCAGCTACCCGTTGTCCACTAAGTGGCCTCGCACGTCTTGGTATGATCTTTTCTCCCGTCTTCTTGATCTTCTTTGCCAGGGGAAAGCCAATGTGTTCATGATTATCCCGTTCAACCTTTATATTGTCGATTAACTGGTTTAAAGTTTCAAAACTACTTACTGATTACTCGTACTTCACATAAACCTCAACAATAAACAAATGATGTAAGTATGTAGTATCAAAGACATACCAAGGAAGAATGAGAATTCGGTGGCGCGACTCCTTCACCAGCTACCCTTTGTCCATAAAGTGGCCTCGCACGTCTCGGTATGATCTTATCTCCCGTCTTTTTGATCTTCTTTGCCAGGGGAAAGCCAATGTTTTCATGATTATCCCGTCCAACCTCTGCTGTGACTTTTGTTACTAAGAGAAAATACAACCAAATTGAATTCATTTCAATTTTATGAGTAGCGAAATATGTAGTGATTTATAATATCCTCCTTGATAAACAATCCTACTAGCAGTGATTAAGTGGAATTGAGTGGTGCAGTAAAATAGTGTTTTTACCAATTGATTTTCAATTAATAATGCAACTCAAATTGAAAACATTGAGTTTTCCACAGTTGAATATTTGTAACACGTAATATTGGAAGTGGAATCGATTTTATATAAGTTTGTAAGCTATACAAATAGAGCGTGAAATATACATACATTTATTTTGATATCGATTCGTGATTAATAATTCCAAGCGCCTAAGAAAAGACGATAAGAGAGTACTATTGAAGAATATACCTTAATAAATAAGATTCTTACACTAAGATGTTAAAAAAATACGTATTTGTTTCTAATATTATTATTATTCAGGTACAATTTTGTTTGCTTTAATGCAATGTACTCCCACTAAGTTAAGCTCTGCCATATCCTATTTTTATCTACTTAATAGACTTTTAATACGTATTTTGTATGTCGTTGCCATTCGTTATTCATATTTTGTGTCCTCAATTCAATATTTTATATAAAATAATGTGGCTCTGGTATATTTTTCTTAACTATTTTAGTAACGAGTAAGTTGTTTAGGTTTAAAACAAATTAGTAAGGGAGTCATAATTTAGATAGAAATCTGTGAACTAAAAAAAAACAAAGCATGTCTCTAATTTTTTGGTATAGTAAACAAACTTATTTACCAATAGTACACATTTCCCTCCAAAGACCACCATAGTGTATTACACACAAAACGCTAATAAATAAAGTAGTCAAGTGTGAGACGGACTCGCCAATAAAAGGATTCATAGTAGGAGGCATGCACACACAAGTTAGGGATATTTAAAAGGCTCGTCCCAGATAATTTTAAGGGACAGACATATGACAGGTTTATAGCAAAAACTAACACTACAAAAAAAGAATTGGAAAAAATTGTTCTGTTGTAAACTACTTAGACTAAGAACTCACTGCGCGCTTTTTACCCGCGGCGGTTGCGGGCCCGCAGGTTTTGTAAAATGTAGATTTATATGCAAAAAATAAGAACACATTTCACGTATTTATACCCGCAGTGCCCGCGGTTGTTTGCGGTTTTCGTGCCAGTGGTCATCTGCCCATAGAATCGAGTGGGTGGCAATCTCTCGCCGCTTCACCTCGGCGAGTTGCAATCGCGCGACTGCGATCGCTTAGCGGGGGATCATTTAGTACTATAGTTTGTTTTTTAATCTCAGAGACGGAATTCAGCCATACTGTAAGTTTTTTGAGATTCGTAATTAGCGTCGTGCCATTATCGAAATGTGATAATAAAATCTATCACCGATTTTCATAAGTTACACTGAAAAATCGGAATATGTGCAGCATCATCATCAGCTGGAGGACGAACAGCCTCCCCCAAAGAGTGCCACAATTCACGGTCATCTGCCGCTTGTAACCAGCGACTCCCTGCGACATTGACCATATCATCAGTCCACTGGGTGGGTGGTCGTCCAACGCTACGTCTTTTGGTGCGGGGCCGCTACTCGAGAACCTTTCTTCCCCAGCAGTTGTCGGTACTGCGAGCAATGTGGCCTGCCCACTGCCGCTTGTCTTGTCACTATGTCGGTTACTCTCGTTAACTTGCGGATCGCTGAATTACGGATCATATCTCGCAGAGAAACACCGAGTCATTCCATAGCACGCTGAGCGACTCGGAGCTTATTTAAGAGGCCCACATTTAACGGCCAATGGAATATGTGCATTTAGAGCGAATTAATACAAAATTGTTAAGCTTTATAGACATAGGTACCTACGACTTCTTAAAATTTATTATTATTTTAATATTTTTATCCTACAAAAAGAAAATTTAAAAAAGCAATAATTGTACTATGAAATATCAATTTTATTTTTATTCAGATAACGACTTGATACTTGAATACTTAAAATTATCTGATTCGTCATCCATATCTATAAAATATATACAAAATTTGAAATGAAATCAATTGAAATTTATAGTATCATCTATTAGTTCAATTAATAAATTTAGTGTTAAAAAGTAATTTACAAAGATATTTTAGCATACCAACATATTCTACCACATTGTGGTGTGCAAATATTTAATTAAACATTTACATTCATTTTAACATTTCAATCACAGTACTCATTTATATTTTTAATAAGATATAATAATACAAACAATTCAAAAGTTAGATAAATTTTAACCCTGTCTACTTTTTAGACCTTTTGTCTTTGGTTTTCAATACTTTTGCTAATAAGTCCTTCTACCGCTGTGGATTTACTTGAATAAGCCCTTTTCGTAATCATTTAATTTATAAGTATTACTGTTTGCAAAACAAAACAACAAACTATACTATTTTTGAAAGGCAAAAGACAGCGAACAAGCACGCGGCTCCCCTGAAGGTAAGAGATAAACACAGCGTAAAGGCACCATATAAGGCGTAGGACAAATATAAGTGGCGTCGGGCGAAGGCGAGGCGCGGGCGAGGTGCGACACTTCTTTGATTTTCATACAAAATGTATGGAAGAGTTGGGGCCCGCGCCGCATCGTCTCAGTATGTCTCGCGCCCCATCTCTTCTATACATTTTGTATGAAAGTCAAAGAAGTGGCGCACCTCGCCTGCGCTTAGCTCTCGCTCGACGCCACTTGTATTTGTCCAGCGCCTAACTTACGTTGTAGGAGCGTCGCGCGGGTATTAAACCAATCAACCTCCGGCTGCCCTACCCTCCGGACCAGGGTTGCCAGGTGTTTGATATTCTACCGAACCTTATTTTAAGCACTAAGTTCAGTGTTCGATATCACAAAAATACCGAAGAAAGGGATCCGTATCCCGTATCCATATTGTCTTCTGATTAAATTTTCTCCCTCATGTACAATTTGACTGTCAGATTTTAGAAACCAAAAAGCAGGTATCATGATTTCACATAAGCCCGGTCACGGATTCGCTTATAGATTCTTCGCGTTCGCGTGCGAATGTGATACGGCCATAAAGTTTTAAATATCAATCAATTTTAAAGAAAGAAAAAAGGTCAACCCCAGACAGGATTTAAACCCGTAACCTTTCATGTCATGTCAAGTGTCAAACCATTTTGAGCTACTGAGAATTCAAGTTCTGTGGCGAAATTTTTATTTCCTTCCTTTACCTTTAACGCTGGTTATGTTCTATAGATATAATTCTGATTACCTATTAAATGACTTCGTCGTTACAGATGAAATTCACATTAATAACGGTCGTAACTATCGTTTATCACAAGGTATCTTAAAATAACTTAGCGCTGGTTCGGTTCTCGTGCAGTGTGGTCAGATCATGCCAAAAAGTTACTCCTCTTTGCCTATCTTTTTCATTATGTCTCACTATATTTTATTTTAAATGTATTGGGCAGTTAAAGCAGATAAATCACTGCTAGAAGCTGGATTAGCAAGAAAAAAATAACTTTTATAAGTCACTATCTTTTAACGGCGACCCTCTTTAAATTGAGATTGAAGCTATCCTAGCTTTTAAGATTGAGCAAACTTCACACGGTGTTCAACTTTGATCAAAATCGGTTAAGAAGTTTTAGTTTTTTTTATGATATAAAAAGGCAGAGGTAGACGGATTTCCTGACGGTAAGAAAATTCACACCGCCTAGAGACACCAAAGCTGGTAATGGTCCGTTGCCAACATGAGGCTGGGATGTTAGGCCTCGAGCAAAAGTAAGTTTACCAGCTACCCTACCTTTCGTACCGGAACATGTCAACGGCAAGCACTGACGTTATGGTGGCTGGAATAGGTACATAGGACACCTACAGGATGTCACGGTGTTAGTGACGGTAAGCCTATGCTCGCATTTGACGACGTACCTGGCAGGAAGGCATATGATGTATTCTGCAAAGGAGCTCGGACCAACACGGGGTAATCATCCTTCATTAATTCACTAAAAGAATGTTAAAAAATAATCCACACCGATCTCTATCCTGAATCAGTAGATGTATCTAGAAACGTCTATGTCTTCTTGTTTTATTTTTCTGTAAAATAAGTATAATGCAACAGCACGTTTCTGGTGTGGACCAAAGGTGTGGACCTCAACTGATTATTTAACCGCTCGTCTTGCATCCGCTGGCCTCGCGATTATTAACCGCCAAGTTTGCGGGCGACGATTTCATCCGCGGCGGCTGCGAGACTGCAAAATTGACGCTCTGAACTCATGGCGCGGTTTTTACCCGCGCCCGCTGCGGTTACGGGCCCGTCGATTCCTTAGAATGTAGATTTGTATGCAAAAAGTGAGATCACATTTCACGACGTGATTTTCACCCGCAGTCACTCGATTTCACCCTATTAAAATTTATGTATTCATCAGTATTATATTTATAAGGAACAAAAAATTCTAGTTTTTCATAGTTTTTCTATCAATGTATTAAAACACAAAAAACATGTATGTTTTAGTAAAAAATAATCAACCATCACTGGTCTCCCTTACGCTGCTGGCCCTTACCAATAAATGCCTGTCAAAAATCTATTTCTTGTTGATAATATCTTCCAATATAAAAAGGTTTAAAGTATAAACAAATAACACCGATGATGATGACGATATTGAAATTCCCCATGTTGTTCGGGGCCCTTTTGTAGGATAGACCATCTGCCTTCTTGCCATGCAGCTCGTAAAAGGCAACCTTAGGCTTACTGTCACTAACACCGTGATATCAGACTAGGTGGTAGAGTTTCGCAGCAACTCCGCCTACCACCACCGCTTTAACTTACCTATCCTGCTCCCATAACGTCAGTGCTTGCCGTTGACGTGTTCCGGTTTGCAGGATAAGGTAGCCGGTAAATTTACTATTGCTCAAGGTCTAACATCCCGGCTTCAGGTTGGCAACGCACCATTACCAACTTTTGTGTAGAGACACGACTAGAGAGGCGGCGTGAATTTCTTAATATAATTAAATCCATCTGCTTGTTTGCTTTCCAATATCATAAAAAACAAAACATGACGATGGAGAATATTGTAAGGTAACGTGATGTACGTTGGTAAGGTAGTGTAAAGAATTTAAATTGTAAACTACCGAGAGTAGCTCAAATAGTTAAATTTAAAGGGTGCAAGTTCAAATCCCGTCTGCGTTATTTTTTTTTGTCTTCGAGATATGTGAAAATTGTAAGGTGTAATGGACACTAATCAGACTGCAGGCTGAGAAGAAATGACCAAGAAGAGAAATAAGCAACTAAATTAATATAAATACTCCACTCGACAAGGTATTTTATTAATTAACAGTTAAGCTTATTTTCTAGTGTATTCTCATAAATGGTCCATGATGAAGTCGTAATAGCTTGTAACTCTCTCGTATACAGACGGCTTTCCACCTTCACATAACCGTTTTGAAAATGATGTAATGCCCACCTGGTCAAAATAAAGCATTGTGTGACTAAAATAATATTCATTTATTTATATGACAACTTACAGAAATATCCTATTTTGGAGCTCTATCATTAAATCATTCGTAAATGTTTCAATCAAGTGTTTGGAGTCAAATATTCTTAAAAGTTAAACAAATACCAATAGAGTATCAAATATCCATCCCAAAGTTTACGAACTAGTTGATGACGCCTGGACACTCTCTCTATAAACTGTAGTGAAGAACCATCTGGGTCATGCATTTTTAAATATTTTTGCTATCTCTCCGTTATACCTCTAGTTATTATCTCTCGTTAAGCCAGGTGCATTGCATTCACATTGTAATAAAAGGGGAAATATATAAACTTATATACATAATAAAATTATCTGAATGTATGTTGGAATCTCAAAGACAAATGCAATGTAATAATAATGCTTCATGGAATGTAATTGAATATGCTTTTCAAAAAAAAGAAGGAAAATAGAAATTGAACTAAAAATTAATCACAAAATGTATGAAGACACTCAATTAATATCTAAACATATTAATGATTTTTTTTATGAATTAGGCCAGCCCAATTCTACATGTAGTGTTAAATCCCATGTATTATCCAATCACAGTAGTGTGCTTGGGATTGGATATGTGCCCGGTTGGCGATAGGCTTGCCACGTGTAATATTGTAGGAATTAGTGTCATCGGCTAGTCGTGTGTGCCCTGTTTGTGCCTCTGCCTACCCCTACAAGGATTTGGCATGAAGATACTTTTTTTATTACAGTATTGGTAAAGCATGTTTCACTGTGAATGCGAAACTCCTTTTCCATATCATTAATTTATAATTTTTGAAAGGGATATATCCTCAAAGTTTAAAAAAATCTATTGTTAAGCTTTTGTTAAAAAAAGGGGATACATCTGACATGAACCATTATGGACATAACATATTTAAAAAATAATTTGTAAAAATTATTACAGTTACTCAATTTAAAAGAATAAAAGACAATCAATATGAATTTAGGAAAGGTAGATGTATAATTTATACATATTTTGACCTGGTGAAAAAGTGGCTGAATGTCTAAAAAGTAAAGGATATTTCTTTCTGTATTTTTGAATTTTCTTAATATTACGAAGAAAATATGACACTAGAGATAAATCATTAAAGTGGTTAAGATGCTAATTATAAAAGAAGAAACAATGTGTCGAAATAACAAGAATTTGTGGAAACTGTTAAAGTATATGTACCTTAAATTATGTTTTAATAACTGCGATGTACCACCACAAGGTTGTATTTTAGGTTAATACCTTTTTGTTTATATTAATGATCTACTTGATGATGACAAGGCAGGATTTAATAATATTTGTTGACAATATCAACTTTTTCATCAAATGTAAAAGTAATTTAACTTGAAATAGAAAACATCTTAATCGTTATCTAAAGTCTCTGGATAGCTTGATTAATATCTTAAAATAAACCTTTCTAAAACAAAATTATTAAAATTTCAATCACATTATATCCTAACTAAGAAGTTAGATATTTTTATAAATTATATTGAGAATATAGATTGTTCTATTTGCTAGGCATAAACATTGGTAAACTTTATAATTGGAAATTTCATATTAACTCTTTCTCTCTGTAATAACATAGATAAATTTACACACGTTTTAAAAAAAGTAAAAGATGATAGCATATCAAGAAAATATATTCTTGGTTCTACAATATGACATCCATATATTGGGTAATTATTTAGACTTAATGGGAATCTTTAAAGTTCGAATAAGCGTATACGAGTAATTTGAAGTGTTAAAAAAATCATGTAAACCACTTTTTAAGCCTTTTAAAAATTTACCTTAACCTTACATATACATTTTGGCTGTATATGTTATTGTAAAAAAATCTTCATTTCTTTAAAACAAGCTGTAATTTTATGAAATTTGCATTTAAAAAATTGTGAGAAATTATATACACGTAGCCGATTTGTAAAATATTGTATGTCGATTCGTATACATTTTTTATGGCAAAAGACAGCCAACAACGACGCGGATCTCATGATAGAGATAACCGCAGCCTCAAAGACACCATAGATGTTTTAGATGCGACTCTGTCCTGTGGCTAGGGTATTAGGCTAATTGTGCAAATCTGGCGGCTACCCTATACTCCGAAATGTAACATGACATTGTCATTATGGAACATTTTTAAAAGCTGGTCAAATATTAAAAAATAGCATTTCCATATGAAGAAAATGCAATGCTCACCAAAACTGGTTGTCCTTGCTGAATGCTGACTAGCGGTCCACCTGAATCGCCCCGGCAGGTACCGACGCCTCCTGTGCCGTTAGTGCAAATGTGAAACGACTTGACCTTAGGGGAAGATAGTTTGCACTGTTCTTCTGATATAACTTGTAGTCTCACGTGATTTATTAGTGCGTATTTTGTCACGGGTCTCTCTAATCACAAAACAGGAAAATAAAAAAAACATTTTAAATAAAAAACCTAATTGTAGTCAGTATGTAGTCTGTACTGAAATGTATTTCAAAAATACCAAAATAAAATAGCAGTTTATCAAGCTTAATTACAGTAAGAAAACACTTTTAATTATTTCATATTATGTACGTACACGTCTGAGAAAGTGACATGCATTGTGAATTTTTTGGCTTAATTTATTTATATGGGATCCCAAGAGAGATCTGAACTTAAAATTACGTCTAGGCTGTTTACACAACATGTAAAAGGTTTATTATTATCATACTAAATTAGTTACATTTGAAATCAAACTATCAAGACGTAGCAAAAGCTTGCATCTTTTTGGGTTTACGGAAATGATCTAAATCCATATTTATATTGCATTCTATTATCTGTGGCATCAAAGTGACGATAAGTTTGTGAGTCGCCTGCATAAAGATGGAAATTCGAACGGATAAAAGAGGTGGTAGTATCATTAAAAGACGAAAATAAAAATGGCAAAAAGAAACCTCCTTTAAGAAATACAAACAGTAGTTCATATATAATTGACATCGCTTAAGATAACATATTGCAATGAAGCAAATATGTTTTAAGATGCAAGTACCTTAACTAGCTGGTCAAAGGCTGTCGCATTAAAAACACTACTGAAATCTAGAAGAAAAAGAACAGTGAGTAACATTTCATCGATAGCTTGACGAATATCATCAGTCACCAAACATAGAACGTGTCTATATAATTCTAAAAACTACCACGGGATCCTAATACGATGGATCATCCAAGATGGAGGATTAGTTATTTCAGTGCACTTCTATAACATGGGTATCAAATAAAAGAGCTTATTCTCTACTCGAAAAATAATGTGACATTATTCTAAATACAATATGGCGGACCGTCCAACATAGCGGAATAGTTATTTTTGTACTTCAATTTTATGGATATCAAATAAAAGGGCTCGTTGGGAGAACAACTCGACAAAATAACGTGAGGTCATTCTAAACACAATATGGCGCACCATCCTAGATAGCGGAATAGGTTTTTAATGCATTTCTACAATATGAGTATCAAATAAAAGGGTTTCTTGAGAGCAGCTCAAAAAAATATTGTCATGTTATTCTAAATCCCATATGGAGGAACATCCAAGATGACGGAATAATTATTTTTAATGCACTTCTACAATATGGGTATCAAATAAAAGAACGTTGAGACTAACTCGAAAAATGGTGAGACGTCATTCTAAATTCAATATAGCCGACCATCCAAGATGGCAGAGTATTTATTTTTAATGCACTTTTACAATATGGGTATTAAATGAAAGGGCTTATCGAAATAAATAAGAAAATAATGTGATATCACTTTAAATCCAACGCACACATTAGATTTAGAATGACGTCACATTATTTGTCGAGTACTTTTATTTGATACTTTCATTTCAATTGATTTATTCATCTGATACCCATATTGTAGAAGTACATTAAAAATAATTATTCCACCATTGATGGTCCGCCATATTGAATTTAGAGTAATTTCACGTTAATTTTCGAGTTGCCCACAACGACCCCTTTCATTTAATACTTTTATTGTATAATTGCATTAAAAATAACTATTCCACCGTCTTAGATGGCCCGCCATATTTAATTAAGAATGACGTGACATATTTTATAATGCTTTGTCATCCAAACTAAATTCGTAAACAAAATTTCATCTCAATCGGTTGAAGATATCTAATTCAAAATTGAGTTCCAAAATTCCACCCGAACAAATATACAATATACATACGTTGCAAGTTAAATAAAAGCTTTGAAAATTTAATCAATATCCCTGTCCCAGTATATAATAAACTGTTGAATAATTTAATAAAGTGTTGTAAATCTGTTCATCTACAATATTCATAAATATGTCTGCACATAGTAGTGAAAGAGGGTTTCCCATATCCAAACCGTCTAACTGTCTAAATGTTATGTTGTAAGTAAAGTAATTTTTTGATAGACATACATCGAAAGTATGTGATAAGTCAACAATTTTGTGAGAGCCCAATATTGATTTGGATATAACTTGAAAAATTTCAGCTTTACAGTCATTAATATGTATGCTGGGAAATAGTTCTGTTACGTCGAAAGATACCAGTATGTTGGAGCCGACTCCTGACATGAATAATTATATTACTATATTATCACTTACAATCCTTGTTCCCTCGCGCAGTGGAAGCTTTACACGAAGGGATAAGGTAGTAGAATATGAGAATATATAATTAATAACTGGATTACTTCCCTGGTCGTCTGCTGTACTGTGCTAGGATCCACGTACCGACACGTTGCACAAGGTACACAACGAATTTATGTAATATTGTCCGAATCACCGTACAGCTTGCCCGAAACAAGTTAATTATACAATTATATGACGTATAAACCAAATCACACCGATGTGATAAGAGATTAATTTAGATAAAATTTTTCAAGTCAAACATGAACAAGAACATGAGTATAGACAACAGAATGACAGGTTAGGTTAGGTAGTCAGGACACCCCCGAGGGTCCGAGCTTAGTCGTGGCGGGGGGGGGCTGAGTAACTGGGGTTGAGCCGGGGCCCCAGTGGAACTAATACGGACCATTGAGGGCGCTCCTCAGTACCCCTCTCTGTCCAAGAGGGGACACGAGGAGCGTACATAAGGTGGTGGGATATTTGGACGAGTGGGATGGCGGCAGTTCGGCCCGCGGAGAAAGGGGGCGGGCTTTTCATCTTGTCCGTTCGATCGAGATGGGGTTGCAGTAGGTACGGGGGTGCCTACACAGAGACACAGACGGAGCTATTTATATAGAATAAAAATACCGACTGGAAAATATTTTTTTACGGAAAAGACAGCGAATAGACATCCAACTCTCTTGGTGGTAAGTAAATGTGGCCTATAGATATCATAGATGTTAAAGGTACGTTGATGTCTTGTGGCCAGGGTGTCAGGCCTAATATGCAAGTCTTCTGGCTACCTTACCCTCTGGACCGGAACATGACACTGTCATTATCGCGGCAGGAATCCATAAGACGGTAGATCTCTACTAGGACAAGCTCCACAGCACTCGACCTCCAGTGGTCTCGGTGGTAATGATGCCTATACTGCCCCAGATAGTTAAAAAGACGTATCTAACGAAAAGAAAAAATGGAGAAATGATGTTTTAAGCAATTAAAATATCTACGTATTCAAAACTTAAAAGTAATGCCTGCTAAAGAGGCTTTTATTTGGTTTAATAATATATATATATATTTTAATAATATTATTAATTTATTAAATTAATGTTATAAAAATAACGAAAAAACTATTTCATTTCTTAGCACAAAAAATGATGAAAAATATAATATACTTATGTGAACAGACGTGAGCGGCTATATGCGTCTTTTACATTTCAAACACTATTAGTTGTACTTTTCCTCTAAGTATTTCGTCTATCTATCCAGAATATTGTTTTAACAGAAATGTGCGCACATAGGTACTTCTGCCTTTTTTTCTTAAGAATAAAAAACTATTTAGTTATATAAATAGGGCACAAGTGGTTAGATGTGGTTGTTTTTCTTAATGTGAAAGTGGTTTTCAATTAGCTCATTACACGCAAATGATAATTTTGCGTCTTTTTATCTTCTTCTTGGAAATAGGGACAAATATGCGCCTTTTTTTACATTACAAATTTTCCTTATTTTGTTTTTTGGTTTGTTGAGTTACTATACTATGTTTCGGTGCTAAATCCTTTCTTACTTTTCAATATCTACTTCCAAGTTTTCTATGTCCATTATCCTATGCTTAAATGTGGGACAGTAGTTAGGACGTTTCTTTAATAAATTCGTTTCCTTCCTATTGAAGCTTATATTTTGCATTTTCATTGATATAACCTCTTGTAAAATGATTTTGACAATTTACATTTTTGAAAATGTGAATTATTATCATAATTGGAACAAAGTTCCTTATCGCGCGTTGTGAAAGGCGGCTAGACGAAAAAAATGACACATTATAAGCTGTGCGCATTTTCTTGTGACGCGTCAATATAAACGCGGCCACTGACTGAGAAACTCAGCGGGCTTGAGTTTTTTCTTATAGATCTAATTTACAAAAGCTTATTACATTTATAATTAATTTGAGGAGATTGGTATGAGGAGCAATTAATCCCAAGCAATTATGAGAAATCAGAAGATCGAGTAACTTCTTTTTAATTCCAAAAAGGCAAAGTTTCCTGATCAGAGTATCATGGTATAACGCAATCAAATGCCTTGGACAAATTAGAGAATACACAGAGTGCATCCTGAGAGTCCTCCAATGCTTCCAAAAATTTTTCTTTAACAATTCAATACCAGCATCGACTGTTGATCTACCCCATGTAAAACCATATTGTTTATTATGAAGTAAGCCCAAATGGTTAAAATGTAATTGCATTTGATTAAGTATATGTTTTTTAAATATTTAACTAAGGGTGGACAGAACAGAAATAGGTCAATAGTTGGTGGGATCAGACGAACTTCCAGATTTTAATAAAGAGATAACTTTACTAAGTTTCACTAGGTCAGGAAAAACGCCATTTGAAAAACAACAATTAAATATTATTGCTAGGTAAATAGCAACTACATTTGTTAATGAAGCAACTATTTTTAGAGAATGACGCCATGAATCTAAAGTATTCTACATTTTTAACGATTCAAAGGCTTTTATTATATTATTTTATCAACAAACGAAATAATAATGATAATGATGCTCTAATTATAATGATTCTGCAATGCTTGGTGAAGAGTTGAGAACTTGAGTTGCATTGCAACGTACCATTTACATTTTACGTCCACATTGTCAATCTTCAAACTGTAGTCATTATTAAACATTCTGGTTTTCCTGATTTTACAATAGATAATGATCCATATAGTGGTTATTTTGTTGTTTACCATGTAGTTATTTTTTACGATTGTTTAAAAGTATTTTTCAAGTACATGGATTTAGCAGTGGCCTTTTTGAAAATTTTTGAATATTTTTTTACATATTCTTTGAATACAATGGTCTAGTTATATGTTCTTTTGTTATACAACTCAAATAATCAGTTTATACTTTTATAAATTCCCAATGTTGCCCATTCATGAAAAGATCTACGATTAATATTGATTGACATTTTCTTAGGTGTGAATGTCTGATGATGAACGGTTTGAATTAATGTAAGCAATGAATTTTATAATTCATTTAGATCATCATGATACCGCAGCATTGGAATTTTTTAAAATAAGTTAGTTTCAAATCTTTTTAGTCGGATAGCACAGAGACTGAATACACTGAATAAAAACAATGTCTTTTATTTGAGATTTTTGCAGAGTTCTTGATAGTTTTAAAGTGATTAAAGATGAAGTTTTATATGTACATGTTATACCCATGCAAACGTAGTAGTAGTTAATAAACGAAAGAACTTTTTTGTTAAAGTTACACGCAGTTGAAGTCATGGGCAAAATAGTAAAAAATATTTTTTTCTATTTGGCACTAGCTGTTACCCGTAACTTTACTCGTGTTTTCGTTATTTATCTATACTATAGTGCTTGTTGAGATTCTAGAATAAAAACAATTTGTGTCATAAAAAAGAGTCTTATTTTAGTTTTACCTAATTCTCTTCCTTTAACATTTATCGAATCACTTAACTTTGATTCTGTTCTGATATACTTGGCCAACTCTTATTATTTGTTATCAAAATCCAAGCCACATTCTAAATCAACTTTCCAATTAACGACAAAATTAGCAAAAATAAATTTAATCGAATTCTTACTTGTAGCTGTTTTTCCATATCCTGCAGTCATCACCCATTCACCTTCATAGGTACAGTTTAGGCTATCATGAGGGAGAATAGCTGGTTTAATGGTGTCTGCAAAGTTGTAAGTTGTTTAGCTAAGAAGTTACGTATAGGTAACACACACACACACACACACACATACACACACACACATACACACACACATACACACACACTCACACACACA
>NJDC01000328.1:26995-51144 GCA_002245475.1 Calephelis virginiensis | reverse complement strand
AGCCCCTTTCTTTACAATCTCCTTCCATAACTGTGACCAGTGTTTGCAGCTCAGATGGTGTAGAGCCCAAAAGTACAGCATCATCTGCATAAAGTAGGCAGTTCACCACTAGGTCACCCATACCCATTCCCACATTATACTCGTAGGTATATTATTATACTCTTTGGCCCCGACCATTTCTCGTCGTGACCACAGCCTATGCAAGTAGGCCGAAATATCGACTAATAAAATAAAAAGAGATCGTGAGTGTCCCGTATAAATAATTTAAAAATGTTAGTTTTAGATAGTACATATGCTAGATAATTTTAATACGAACAGGTCTAAAGTAATAACATAGTATATTACTGTAAGGTTATACCTATGAATCACACATTAGCTTGATTCAAATTAATAATAAATTTGAATAAGTTTGATTTCAAGTTAATTTTTATAAATGGTCCAAGATGAAATCGTAATAACTTGTAACTCTTGCGAACACTGACGGGTATCCGTGTTGGCAGCCCTCTAAATGTCCAAATGTAGCTATGCCCACCTGCACAAAAAAAATTTTTTAGCTGATAGGAACCAATAAGCACACGGGTCTTCGGATGGTAAGAGACAACCAAATAGAATAGAAATGTAATAGAAAATATTTTATTTCTCATTAACCTACAAGAGGCACTTTTGATGCATCTATTTAATACTATAATATACCTCTGGATCGGAAAGCGGCCACACACTGAGAAAGTTCGTTAAGGAAATTTTGTAATAATATGTTATATTTATAAGAAAATGGCATGAGAAGCAATTAATCCCAAGCGTTCTGGTCTGCTAAATATTTGTCAAGAGTTATTTTTTTCATATAATTTCAAATTAACACATTCCTTAAATGTATTTAATTGAGAGGTAATTCGTGTAATTGGGTATTCCATTATAAAAACGTACACATTGACCCATGACAGAATGGCTTACTTTGTGAGGACGAGACACATGTACTGCAAGATTGTTTTTATTTCTTGTATTGATATAGTGTATATTACAATTTCTTTTAACGCATATAAAATTTTCGAAGATATATTGAGATGTTATAGTTAGAATATTGATTTCTTTAAATTTTTCTCTCAATGAGTTCTCATTGGACCTAGGTTGTAATTATGGTACTCTCTCTTCTTATGGTACGCTATTTTGTACAATAAATGTATTTATTTCGTCAGACCTACCCCAGAAAAGGATTCTTCTGTGAAAATAACTTCATTAAACCATCCTCGTGGTTTGAACCTCAGTTAATTGCCTAATTTTTTTACCGCATACTTAGCTGAACTTAACCTAATTGCATTTATTTCAATTTGCGGGTGCCATTGTAGTTTTTTATCAGTGGTTGTTTCTAAAAACGTAGGAGAATCTACAGCTTGTTCCTATTAAGTTGTAGTTAAGTATCATTCGCGAAAAATACGATATCATTTTTGTCTCTTACGTAGTAATACTAGGAAAAAACAGCAGTCCAAGAATAGGACCTTGGTAGACACCCATTATAAAAGCACCGTCTGTCAATATTTTTTTTTTGTATTAATCGCAACTTTCTGAATTCTCCCATTCGAATAATAAATCAGAAGAACGAGTGCCTTATTTCTAATTCGGTAATGGCATAGTTTTCTGATCAATGTATCGTGGTTAATGCAATCAAAGACCTTGGACAAATCACAGAACACCCTGGTTGCTTCCAAAGAATCTTCCCAACACTCATTAATTTTCTTCACTAATTCTAGCATCGAATGTTGAGACCTAATTTATCAAAATGTAATAACATTTGATTTAACAATTATTTTATCAAAAATTTTACTTGGGGTAGACAGAATGGAGATAGGATGTAGAATTAATATATAGTTGGAACGATATATAGTTAGAGGTATCAAAAGAACTTCCAGTTTTAAATAAAGTTCTTACAACTTTACTAAATTTTATTCGATCAGTTTCAAAAAGAGTATCCATTCAAACCATAGCAATTAAATATTATAGCGAAATATGAAGAAATAACATTTATTACTCCATTATTTTAAAAGAATAGAGTCCCCAAAACTCTAACGTATTTTTTCATTTTTAATGACTTAAAGGCTTTTATTACATCGGATGCATCAACAAACAAAAATTTGAAACTTATGTTTACACTCACTAACATATTACTTAAGCAATGATTCTACAGTATCCAGTAGGGAACTGAAAGCTTTTAGTAGTTTCAGCTTCAGAGATTGTAAAATGTTTTTCGAATTCTTTATAAACATCATATTCTTCTATTATGTTCAAATCATCTTTTTTCAAGTGATTTTTATTGAAAACTGTTTTTTTGCCAGTTTGACAATTGATAGTATTTCAAGTAGCTTATACTTTATTTGTTGATTGTTTAGAAAGTCTTAAAAATGACTATTTTTACATATTCTTGAAACACAATGCGCTAATTAAAAGTTCTTTAATAATACAACTTATCTAACCTTTTTCTACTTTTATGAATTCCCAATGTGGACCATTCACTGAAAGTTCCACGATTAATAGTTACTAAAAATTTCTTCTGTTTTCTGAAATTCTGATGATGTACTGCTTGTATTAAAGTGAATAGTAAATTGTGTGAAAGGTTTGGTTCCTCATTATTAGGAAACGTTGGTCATTTTTCCATTAAGACAGTTTCAATCTTTCCTTTCAGTTTCAAAACCGATTTGTTTTAACAGAAACAAAAATAATACCTTTTCTTTGAGTTTTTTTGTTCACTCATTAGCAGTTAATCTAATATTCCACAATGATCGTAAACTATAAATATGTTATCAATACAAGTGTCACTTGTAGTTGTCATCTATTAGAACTCAAAGAAAATGCTGTGCAAGTTGTTTGATTTCAAAACTTAAGAAACTGCGTTGATTATTTTAATATGTTTATTTTGAAGTCATTACAGATCATAACATTAGTCCTTGAATTAGAGACTTTAAATAGAATCTCTTTTATTCTAAATTCAAATTCGTGCACAATAAAATTTATTAACTCAACTTAAGTATGTGAAAAAGTGAATGATAACTACATTATAGGTTTTGTAAAATAAAATATAATAGAAATACTACAAATAGTAATTTATAGGCATTTGTTAAAAACAATCAAAGGAAAAATGAAAGTTGTTTTAAGAACTGATCTTGACATTAAACATGAAATAAGTTTCTGAATTAAATAAATTCTGAAAATGTTAATCTAGCGTAAATTTTTATTAAAAATATTAGAAGCCAGTAATCAATTGAAACTGTACATTTAGTCATAGTTAATTATGCTAGTGAAATTTCGAAATTACTGAATAAGTAGAAGTTCATAGTCATGTACTTTTTTTAGCGATAGGCTTGCCACCTATCACATAGTGGGACCTAGGTTCTTTGGCTAGTCATGGGTGCTCTGGTTTTGCCTCTGCCTGAGTCTTCGTGGATATGGGCGTGAAGATACTTTTTTTGTTAGGACTTCTCTAATCTATTCTAATCTAATAAATCTATTATAAAATATATATAGATTATAAAATAATGTCTTCGTAATGCTCACCAAAATTTTTTGTCCTTGCTTTATACTGATAAGGGGTGCACCAGAATCGCCGTGGCAGACACCGACGCCCCCAGTACCATTAGTGCAAATATTGCTAGGCTTAACATGCTCGAAAACTTGGTGGCACTGTTCATTTGTTATTACTTGCAGCCTCACATGATTTATTACTGATCGATCTGACGTAGGTATATCTAACACAAAACAAAAAAAATGTTAACATATAATATTATATATTTTCTATAGTTCATATAATTTCTGTAGTTATGAACGTGTAAATGAAAAAAAGAAACTGTTACGACACAGCTACAACATATGCGACATCGTTTATACCTTCACCGTCACGATATTATCACGACTCCATCATGATTAGTCACGACATCGTTGTGACCTCATCACAATTACTTTACAACGTAGTCACGACATAGTCTTGAGACGGTCCAGAAAAACAATCAACATTGTGCTCACTACTACGACTCCACCACGACATCCTCATGACCTTATAATGACACCTCAGAACCTCATGATTGTCACCAACGCGATATTACCACCTACACTGATACCGTCACTATCACAATTATTTTTAAGACAACTCAGTGCAATGAACTGCTTTTTTGCGTCGAACTCAAAATCGATGTGCAATAGAAAATTAACATATAAAACAGATTTGAAATATCTAAATGAGGCATTTTGACTTTGTACTCCTACCATAAATGAAATAATTGTCCAAAAATCATTTTGCACCAGAATTCCCCATCCAATTTCTACCAAGTCGAAATTTGAAAATTTCAATAAACGAATCTGTACACCTACTAAAATTTATTGAGATCGGTTTTAAATAACTCTGCCTCTGTGGTCTAGCTGCCTGGCGTTGAACTTGACGTCAGTCCCTGTTTCGTACCCGGATCGTGCAACATAAAAAAAAATAAAAATTTGTATTTTCCATTTTGTAATAAAAACAACGTTGCTCAAGATTGCCTATCTCAATGTGTGACTTAGTGTCTTCGGCTAGTAGTGGGTGCCCAGGTTGTGCCTCTTTCTAGCGCTTCAGCGATATTCTCCTGAAAATAAAATACTCTCTACTCTTAAAACTACTCAAGCTATTGTCGAACAAATATACAACAGACATCTTCAGTTGCTACGATCGCTCGGTAAATAATATCTCGTTCAACTATAAGCTATAAGAAAACTATTTTTTCAATACAAAGATCGAAATTAAATGAAATAGTATAGGAGACGAACATAGTGAGATTCAAACCTTTTTAAATTTAAGGGTGAATACGAGTTGCTTTTTCAAAAGACCAAATTGGCGATTGAGTACTTTAATTTTGCTACGGACTATTTATAATTAACGTATCTATAAACTGTCAATTTTTGTATTACAAATTATATATTTTTAGGACCAAAGTCACATCCTAACGCAATGAAATGAAATTGAACTTTATTCTTACTTTCATCTGTTCTTCTATATCCTGCAGTCATTAACCATTCGCCCACGTAGGTTAAGTTTTGGTTACCATGAGGGAGAATAACTGGTTTGATGGTGTCTGAAAAATTGTGAGAGGTTTAGCCACGAAGTGCACGTGCAGATAACAAAAAGTTTAAAAATGTAGCTTTAAATTTTAAAGTTAAAAATTTGCTTTAAATTTATCATACATAAAATTATGTGTCTATTAAAAATAGACTAAGATACAGCAGGTTTGTTAGTACACTACAACATTACAGTAACAAAAAGAAAATTGGGTTTTTTCAATTTTCTAATAAAAAAAAATGATGTTCGGGATTGGAAATGTGCCCGGTCGGCGACAGGCTTGCCACCTATCACATTGTGGAACTTAGTATCTTCGGCTAGTCGTGGGTGTCTTAGTTATACCTCTGCCTACCCCTTCAGGAATATGGGCGTGAAGATGCTTTTTGTTAGTTTTTAGGTTTTGTTAAATAATTTTCTCTGGAGTCACTCATGGTACAGTTGCTTTCAATATCTAAGAAAGCAGCTTAATTTTGGATGGAAGAAGTGAATTCCGAAAAATATAAAACAACATTACTTTCTACGATTTGAGAATTTGGTTTAGTTTTAATAATTGTGTTAATATAAACGGGATTTTTAAAACTAGCCGTACAATTGAATGCATTACTAATTCTATTCAATAGTATTAAGTACCTTAGTAATGTCTTTTAAACTGAAATTATTTTAAATCGGCCGCCGTGAAATTGGAAATAAATCCGGAATATTCATTTGTTACTTGTTTCATGATTTACCAGCGCACTCAGAGACGTCAATTGATATTTGATCTATGATTGTCACAACTTGTTATAAAAAATGTCCCCTTTTGTTTTATGAGTCATTTAAATATAATTGACACATCTGAGTGCAGCTATCAATGCGTTATAAAATCTTACCAGATAAAGGTACATAAGTTGGTAAGTAAATAATAGCAATGTCGTTGAATAATGTTTCTTGCTTGTATTCTGGGTGTACCAAAACTTGAGTACTGACGATCCTCGTACCGCCAGTAAAAAGAAACTTTGACCCTAGTACCACAGGAAATTGTTCAGTTTGGTGTGTTGCAGACTTCCAGCAGTGGGCAGCAGTTGCTAGACGGTTCGCAGTAATAAGGGCGGAAGCGCAAGCTGATAGATCGTCTTGATTCTTTATTTTAACGATAAGACCACCCTAAAAAAATAACGTTTAGTCATAGCGTTAGAATAATAGGCCGATTATTTACAGTGGGGCCAAGTTCAATAATCGCTTAATAGAATCACTAGCTTTATATTACATAAGCCAATTTGATAAATGTTTTATTGCAAGTTGTATTTTTATTTATCAGGTGAGTTTGTTACTACATATTTTCATGCATAGTCAGTGCGATTTCATTGGTATGTAACATTGGTGGTAAGTTCCGCACCCATATATCTAATTTTGTTAGCGCTTTCTTCGTTCAGTGATAGCAATAGAGAGAGTTCAAACACGTTTAGTGTTGTCAAATCAGTTTGCACGTGACATTTCTACAGACTTTTGGTCTATTTCTCTGAATACATTGTTTAAAACATCACATCATTCATAAATTAATCAGATATATTTAAAATGTCTATCTCTTTTCATTTTGTTACCATGAAAAAAGATAGCATACACTTATAATAAGTTTTGCTGGTGCGCAGCAGAATTTCTAACATTAATCTACAATTTTAGTACGTGCCTAACTGAAGGACTTGGTAAGTGGAGATAAGCAAAAGTGTGGGACCAAGAAAACTATCCTAAGCACGCTAGATGACAGTCTAGACTTATTATATTACTTAACTAGCTGTTACTCGCGGCTTTACTCGCGTGGCATTTAATATTTTTACTGCTTAAGCCAATCAAAAAGGACTTTTATACAAACTTTCTACCCCTATTCCATTATATTTAAAGAAACTCTTAAATACGTATCTAATCATTTTAATAAGTAGCCCACAAATAAAGTTTTATATTTCTACCTTTAAAAAAATACGATTTTCCATACAAACTATCTAACCTTATTTTACCCCTTAGGGAAAAAAAACTTTTTTAGACCACAATTCCTCTCGGCTGTCACCTCGCCATGGAAATTTATAACCATAATAATTGCACATTTTTGTTATAACCCTTAACTAACGCCTATGATGTGCCGATTTTTGCTTACCCGCTATTCAAGTTTAGACTGTAAATTGATTTTAGACATCCCAAATACCTTACCTGCCAACCTTAGTCTGTCACTGTTAGCCTATACCTTAGTTTATCACCTAAATAAAGATTTACCAGATAGGGGTATAAATTCAAGGGTGCGACTTCTCCACCAGCGACGCGTCGTCCGCCAACTTCTCTGGATCTAGCTAGTCTAGCCTGGATCTCATCTTCCCTCTTCTTGATCCACTTTGCCAGGGGAATGCCGACGTGATCATGATAATCTACTATCTGTGTAACCTCCGCTGTGACTTCCATAATCAAGAATAGAAACAACCCAATTGAATACATTTTAATTTTGCTAGTAGCGAAATATTTATTAATCTCTAGTATCCTCCTTCACAATCTAACAAGCGAAGATTGAGTTACAATGAGAAAAACATAATATGATATTGTTATAAATTATTGATATTCAAACAGTATTGGAACTTAAAATAAAATCTTTTACATTAATATTGAAAGTATAATTTATTTTATACTTATAGGCGTTCTAAATCATACAAGCAGAGCATGAAATAACTTGATTATCATTCTATTTCATATTAGTATAAGTGCTGTACCTAGTGGTTAACCTATTAACCAGATTTTGTTAGATAAAATGTTATTAATAAATAACTAGATAACATTTTGAATTGAATATCGGTCTGTAAATTTATTTAACAAAATGAAATCATAAGAATTTTAAATTATATTGCTAGTTTTATTGTTACTAGCTATTAGCTCAGTTATTTAAGTTAAACAGTTATTTAATATTTAGCTCTCAAACGCAATCTACTGAGGTATTGAGATAAAAAGTATTCGACGTCCTTCTTCGCAAAAATATTAAAATCATGCAGAAGCAAGGAAACTATTCCCAGTCACAAGAAGCTATGCTGCTACCAAAAAAGGTCAACAATAACAAAAAAACATACCTTCTCAAACTGAAGTATTCCAATTTGAGCACCAATTTTTGGGGCGCCTATGCTTAGACCACCCATGATATTCCCGTATGAGCATCAATCAATATTTTAATGTGGTGCTCAAAAGGGAACAAAAGATTAAATTTCACTTCATTCCCCATTGAGCACCTACAGTGCGATAGCTACTAGTTATGGGCTGTACAATAAAAAATTAGAATTGACTGTTGTCATTTAAAAAAAACAATCATAATTAACAGAAAAGTTTACTTTAATCAATTAATCTAAAGATCAAAATAAGTTTCTTCAACTTTAAATTTATCTATTCCTAAACCAATTATAGGCTGTAATAATATTAGCAAAAGAAATCACTAATCAAAACAAAATACAACCAAAAGCATTATCATTACATTCTCACAAAAAGCAGTATATCTTAAATCTAAGCCCTATTCCCCTATAGCTCACTAACAAGAAGCTCACAATTGATTAATTAAATTCTACTTACTCATTCTCTCCATCTCGAAATATATGTGCTTTTACAGATAGTACAAAAGTACTACACAAAAAAAATACATTGATAGCAATTGTAATATAAATAACAGCAATTTTCACATTGAATATAATTTAAGAATTTTTTTTGACACATAATAGCTACTTACATTGCAACATCACAAACCCTACCAGACCACGTTGCAAATAATATGATACCACATATATATAAAAAGCATCCAAGTAAACCCCAGTGAAATATTAGGAATATAACCCCGTGTTGGTCCGGGCTCCTTTGCAGAATAGACCATCTGCCTTCCTTGCCAGGCAGCTCGTAAAAGGCGAGCATAGGCTTACCGTCACTAACACCGTGACATTTAACTAGGTGCTAGAGTTTCGCAGTGAATCGCCCGGATTGGTACCACCGCCTTACCTATTCCTGCCGCCATAACGTCATGACGTGTTCCGGTTCGGAGGGTAAGGTAGCCGATAAACTTACTTTTGCTCGAGGCCTAACATCCCGACCTCAGGTTGGCAACGCACCATTACCACCTTTGGTGTCTCTAGGCGGCGTGAATTTCTTACCATCAGGAAATAGGTCTGCTTGTTTGCCTTCCAATATCATAAAAAAAAGTGAGTTAATATATATTTGTAACAAATACAATATGCCAACTTTGTGCTACATAGCCGAGACCTAGCTTAGACCTATCTTTAGTATCAATCTATCAAGTTATCATTGCTTGAAAAATAACAGACTTGATGGTTATGGAGGCAATGCTATATTGCTACATTCCAAATCACTGCACTCGTCACCATCAGCACCATAAATATAAGATAATGTGAATATGGTTACTGTAAAATTAAAAATCATACCCACGTTTCTATATGTCGCCTACCGTAGTCTTACCTCTATTGCTAAATTTAGATCATTTTTCAAAATTTAGCTAAACCTTTCATTATTTTAGGAGATTTTACAGTTAAAATATCTACCACTGTGGATGGGGGTTTATACATTGAGACTATATGGAAGTAATTATTGTACGAGTACGATTTAAAAATAAGCAGTGCCTTATCGTCTCATTTACTGTTGTAATCTAAGTAAAGTGCTACAAATTTAGTCATTTTTATTTCATATTAGCGGCGTTTCATTTAGTTTCATCAGCAAAAAATGTTTGACATCAACATTTTTAATTATTTATACGGGATACTCACGATCTCTTTTTATTTTATTTGTCGATTACTAGGCCGACTAGGCCGAAATATCGACAAATAAAATAAAAAGAGATCGTGAGTATCCCGTATAAATAATTAAAAATGTTATTAATTCGCGACGATTTAAGTTTAAAATCTTATGACATCAACATTTTTTTTATGGATACTGGATACTTTTTATGGATATTTTTATATGGATAGAATCGTATCCTTGTCTTAGTATAAACTTCTGGATATGCTGTTGAAATAGTCATATTTAATGACATTGTGAATCGATCACAGCTAATGGGATTTAATTAGTTAGCAATAAGTACTAACATTAGAGTGAAAAAATTTATTATTTTTATTAGAATTAATTTAGCACAAAGCAATTTCATTGCGTTTTATCTTTATTAAATAGACAATTACTTTAAATGCTCTTGAGAGTAAACTGTTTAACAATATGTGCTTAGTTAAACTTCAAGTAAGTATCCATTTTTGGTACATTTTCTTTTGATCATGATGGTAGTCATACAAAAACTTCTAATTGTTATTATTATTATTATATCAGAAAAAGAGGTTCACAAATGTACAACCTAATGACATTTTGGGGAAAAGTTAAGACGCAAAACCAAACTAATACAGTTTGTTAATACCTAGGTTTGTTAAGTATTTTGTAAAGCTAGAATTGGTAATGCCTACCTCATCTGAAATCTCTGTGCATGTCACGGACTTAATCATCGTGATCTCGTCATTAAATATAATATAATATATAATATAATCCATTAAGATAAGATAATTAGTAAAAACCTTTTCAGGAACTGTGGTCACAATGGGCATACTACAAGGCATTAGTAATATAGCTTTTCAGGAACTGTGGTCACAATGGGCATACTGCAAGGCATTATTGATATAAATTATATACTAAATAATACATACATTCTTAGTTCATTTTTATTTTTATTTCTAACATTGACTTGCACTATGGCATAGGGAACAATCACGATATTAAGTTCACGAATGATACCTCACTTATATTAAGAGTGAAAAGACAAATGGTTAAATATGACGATGGTGAACAGTGCGATATCAAAAGTTATACATTGGTTCATCATTAACAATCTATTTCGGAATGGCAATAAAACTAAGTGTATTAGTTCTCGATGCCTAATGTTAGACAATTAAATACCAATGACTAACTGAATGAATCTTCACTGACCTAGTAGAATTCGCTGCATTTTTTTATTTGATGTTTGCCAAAAAGTTATAATGGGGTCCTCATATTGTGAAATTGGCAAATAGGCTTAGTTAGGCTTAGGCAGTAGTATTTGAAGTTAAAAAATAAAAAAAATAACCGATGTTGAAACTGCTTGACTTGTGTGTTTTAGCTATTATTTCTAAAATGCAGGTGCAAATCCCATGCGGGTCAGAGAAGCGGGTAAATGAAATGAGCAAGTAAATGTACATAGATGATTTAATTAAAAAAAATATTTTCATAAACAAATAATTAATCTTGGTTTTCGAGTGTATTCTTACAAGTGGTCCATGATGAAAGAGTAGTGGCTTGTAACTCTCTCGTATACTGATGGGTATCCTTCTTCACAGCCCGATCTGTGCGACAATGTAATAATGCCCACCTAATCAAAACATACATTGTATGACTAAAATAACATTCAATAATAATAATAATGCCGAGTTTACAGTAAAAATCATAGATCAGAGGTATAAGATAGCAGGCAAAAAACTCTAAAGGCTGACTTCTGCAAAACAACGTTCCCAAGGCTAATGTCACTCAAAAGAGTTTTCGGCGAACAGTTGCATCAGGTGAAACTAGCATCGGTGGAGCTATCAAAGGAATAATGGAAACTAAATTAAAGCCCTTTCTGGTACTATTTATAATTTAAACAAAAAAATACAAATGGAAAAAAAACATAGAGTTGTCTCCCGGCAGAACTCCAGAGCAACTTCAATGTAGATGGACTTCTTCTGATAATCTACCATGATCACTATCTTGCTTTCCATTGCGTTTGCATACACAGAAACTACTACGCAATGCTCACCAAAATTGCTTGTCCTTGCTGTATATTGATGAGTGGTCCGCCAGAATCGCCTTTGCAGATACCGACGCCTCCAGTGCCATTAGTGCAAATGTGATTCGGCGTGGGCAGGTAGTAAAATAGTTCGCACTGTTCTTGTGATATTACTTGTAGCCTCACGTGACTTATTACTGTGTTTACTGTCACTGGTATCTCTTAACAAATAAAAGAAGAAACACATTATAATATCAAAAATAAATACGAGAATAGAGTTTTGGCGCCATTGTGAATGAAGATGGTCGTAATTTTTTCACAATTATTGAATTTTGTGTAAATTATGAGTAAAATTTGTTAATTTAGGGGTGTTTTAGTTTAATTTTCTTCAGTGAAAGTGCACAAATGAAATAATCATGAAGAAATTAGTGTATCGTGAATTTCCTCGCTGCCGCCAAATCTCCCAGTGAGCTTGTGTAAAGTGACCATCGCTTTATTAAAGACCCTGACGTGACTTTGTAAATAGTGGCTAATGACTGTATAAGAATAATGAATACGGAAGACATGTGACTAATGACTGTATAAGATTAATTAATACGGAAGAGCGAATAGTTAAATCTTTAATAAAATGTTCTGCCACGCAGCATGGCCTAACGATCTTAGCCGGCCCTAGAAAGGGGCAAGTGACTTAAAAAAATACCAGATTCAAAAAATGTTATAAATAAAACAAAACGGTATTTGACAATGTTGTTAAAAGTCACAATGACAATTCTAAATAAAATATGGTCCCGACTGTTAATTTTGTGTTTTACAAAGACCTTTAAAAACGCATAATTAACATTACATTTTTTTAGTGTACTAATAGCATATGAAATTTTTTAGGTAAGGTTCGAAACCAAAACACAATAAAATACATTTGGCTCTATAGAAAAAAATCGTAAACTTTCACAAAAAACACAGTTTTTGACGTCCCAGTCTCTGAAAATAATTAATTATACTTGGCGAGTTTCATAAAAATCGTTTCGGATTCAATAGATCGATCTAGCTAATCTTCGTTTCATAGAAATCGTAATTACATAAAAATTTCATAAAAACACCGAACAAAGTTTGGTCATCCAGGCACTTAATATAAAAGCTAAAGATTAAATTAAGTACCCTCAAAGACTGCACTACGGAATATCGAAGTTTGAAATGTCGATGTACTATATTCATAATGTTCATCAGTGGGATGTACGTTATTCGACAGTACGATATGACGAAGTATTGCATTGAAAATGTTCATAAAATCGACGTACGAAACTTCGAGAGATCGCTCTGTTGAACTTCGAACGTTTGATTTCGATGTAGGTACACCGGTCAGAATTGTTTCGAGCCAATGGTACAACTATATGCGGTAGTAAAAATTACGTTATAAAATAACTTAAAGTAATTTAACCTTAGCTCGAATAGAAATAAAGTTAAAAAATAGATATAGAAGAAAAATTAAGATTTTAAGCAAGTCATATATACGCTAGACCACCTTTATAGTTCATACTTCCTTTCTTTTGATTTTGTTACATATAGGTAAATAGTAAGTGTTTGAACGAGCGCATTCTGGAAGCGTTAGGCAGAGATACAACCAGGGCACCGACCATTAGCCGTAATTACTAATTAATCGCCTCTGTGGTCTAGCGGTTCGGGTGTTGGACTTGACTGCATGAGGTCCTGTGTTCGAATCCCAGGTCCGCCAACATAAAGAAAATCGGATTTTTCCAATTTTCTAATTTAAAAAAAATGTTAGTCGGGATTGGAAATGTGCCCGGTTGGCGATAGACTTGCCATCTATCACATTGTGGGACTTAGTGTCTTCGGCTAGTCGTGGGTGCCTTGGTTGCACCTCTGCCTACCTCTTAGGGGATATGGGCGTGAAGATACTGCCTGGAGTGTGTTTAAATGGTGTTGTAAGAAATTACATTAAATCAAAACACCTTTAACAATTGGTTCGATTTCACAGATTTATATATATATATATATATACATATATATATATATATATATAAAACTGATGTTACCCAGATAGTACTTAGCTCCGTTGCTGATGGGTTTTATCTGCGGTTATATGGCAGAAAGAAAGTACACAATATAGTTGAAATATATGTATTCATTATGAAAATATAATAAAGTAAATAAAAGTTATATGTAAGTTATGTTACACAATAAAAAATGTTCACAATAAAAAATGTTCAATTGAAAATGCTGGCCTCAAAATGTTATTTAATTTTATGAAAATAAGCATCTATATTTTTTTTGAATTTACGCCTAAAGAAGGTCGTGCCGCGGTTATTGCGCTGCATCGATGTGGTTACACACCAACTCAAATTTTCGACATGCTGAAAATTTTGAATTTAATTAGAAGATTCATTTCTCGTACTATCAAACGATATAATGAGGACTCAAATTTGGAAGACAGAAAAAGAAGCGGTCGCCATCGCTCTATTAGGTTAGAAGTGGTAAAAGCTGCGAAGGAGTGAATTCAAAGAAATCCCATCCGCAAGTAGAAACTGTTAGCCTTTCAAATGGGGTTAAGCAAAACCACGGTAAAAAGAGTGCCGAATGAAAACTTAGAACTACGAGCTAATCGCAGATAAACAGAACATTGCTTGGATGCGCGACTAATGGACATGAGACTGAAGGGTTTTGTTGAAGCAGTATGGAAGAAAATAGCACCGTCAAATTCTTTTTTCGTATGAATTTTTTTATTGTGGAGGAGAGCAGCAACAAACAAAATGATAAGATGTACGTCCACGGCAATGACAAACAAAGCAAGTCACCGTATTCAGCGTGTCCAGCGAGGGCATTTTCCATCGTCTGTCATGGTATGGGTAGAAATCTCATATAAGTGTTTAACTGAGATACACTTTTGCAAAAAAGGCGTAAAACAAATGCGATTGTGTATCAAACACAGTGTAAAAAAGTGTGTGGGAGCTTCTCTCATTCCAACAAGATGCTGCGCCAGCCCATAGAGCGAAAAGCATGCAAGACTGGCAGCCAGTCTTGCTGTCAGTAAAAAGCAGTCAGACTGCACATGAAATTGAATTCATCATTCGTCGGTGCCTAACTCTTTCAGAATGCGCTCGTTCAAACACTTACTATTTACCTACATGTAACAAAATCATAAGAATTCTTCTTTCAAAATCTTTTATTTTCAAGCAATTCTAAAACTCTTCAAGGGTAAATTTAGACTCTAGAATATGATTTTTTGATGAAAACTGAGGCATGGAATTATTTACCGAATCAGCTGTTAAAGAGTGTAATAACTCATTTTGTCTTTCTAGTAATGGAAATGATTTATTATTATTAATACAAGATCCCCTCATCCATCTCATACGCGGCCACATGTTAGAAATAGAACATCTTTCCCCAATAGAATCACAAAATTTTTGCCATGTCAATGATTTAGCCTCTAAAATAGCTTTCTTTGACTCCTTAGTTTTTTGTTCTAATTTAAGTAAATTATCAGGTGTGGGATTTCGTCGAAAATTACTTAGGGCAAGTCATCTTTGTGCAACAATTTGGGATAGTGAGGGGTTCAAATTTTACTTCAGGCCTGTAAATGTATATTTTTGTAGGTATACACTTCTCTACTGCCTTGGAAAGATTTTCACAAAAGAAATCATATAGATATTGAACATCTTTTGTAAAATCTTGCTCATCTATATTATGGAAATATTCTGAAGTGTACTTACGGAATTCTTCCTAATCTGCTTTCATAAAATTCCTCTTTTTATTTATAAAATAATTATTGTTCTCATTGTTGACAGAAATTTTAACAATGAGATGATCACTACCGAGGTTTTCATTGAATACTTTCCATAAGCACTCTAAACCTAAATCTGTAGAGACAAATGTGACGTCAGGAAAAGTTTGCTGAAGCCTGCCTTCCACTAACTTGACACGAGTTGCAGCTCCATTGTTAAGAGAAATATAGCCATTATCTAATGACGCATCAAACATATTGATTCCTCTAGAATCTGACTTTGAGGACCAGTTTGTGTGATGACCGTTGAACTCGCCAGCAATTATTGTTTTATTTTTAAATTTAGAAAACAATTCATCCTAGTCAGTATATTGTGTTGTTACTGAAGATGGACAATAGACTGATACCACATATTCTATTTGTTTACAATTCATTAGTTTGACACATAATACTTCTATTCCCCTATTACCTAAATTAACAGGACAAACTTGTGATTGAATAGTTTGGTGTACAAATATAGCAACCACCCCATAACCATCTTCTCTATATTTTCTATATATATTATAGCCACTTACTCTTACCTCTTTTTCGAAGTCAAACCATGACTCACTTATAATTGCAATATGTATTTTTTCTCTATGTAAGAAATCTTTAAGAACCTGCAGTTGCCCATTTAGACTCTGTGAGTTCCATTGAAATATATTATATAAAAAATTGTTACATCCACTATCCATCATAAATGCTGAAAAAATTATTCAAAGCCTTTTCACCCATGACAAAATGTAAAATGACTTTCTTAACCTGTTCCCATAACAATTTAAAGATTTGCATAACTTTTTCTTCCAACTTAGTTTTTGACATGAATATATCTTTAACCTTATGTAAAATCATATTTATATCTAGCTTATTTAAAAGAAAATCCCTACGTGCTTTATGCTTATCACAATTTTGATTTTGAGTTATATTTTCATCACTCGAACAATCACTATTTTTTCCATTCATTATAATGTCAGTGTCATGCTGATGTTTGTTTCTATTCTGGGTCGCCTTCTTCTTCTTCTTCTTTGTTCCACTTGAAATATTCAAATAATTATCACTTTCTTTTATGTCTACCGGTGGCACTGTGCTATTATTTTCTTGACTTATAATTTTGCTCACAATACTACTATATATCTCTTGTTCTCCACTTGGTTGGATGCTAACAGACATCTCCAGGTCTGTATCATCACACATTTCATTACAAAAAAGTGATTGTTTTGAACGTTCTGCTTCCAAATATATTTGTAACGCCTTACGATATGTCACTTGTTTCTCTGACATTAGATCTCTAATTTTCTTTTCTTTTATGAAAACAGGACATGATTTATCAAGTTCCAAATGATTGCCTTTACAATTAATGCATTTCAAAGATTATATCTGGCATATTCAGTGCTTCCCACCACACCTAGGACATACTACTGCTTTCGTTGGACAAAATCTGACAATATGGCCATACTTCCAGCAGCCGGAACATTGTGTTACTGGATAATAATAAGATTCGATATCAAAACGGCATCCATATACACATATAAATAATGGTATCTTCTCACTCTTAAAGCAAATCATGACGGCTGCACTTTCGACCCACTTATTAGTTTTGTATAGCTTCCTCAACCTTTTCACTGATATTATTTCATTTCAACGTCACATTCAAAGATCTTCATCATTTCAGATTCACTTAGGTCAAGGTCAATATGTTTAACCACACCATACGAATAAGATTGTTCAAATAACATATAGCATCTAAATCCCATCTTTTTGAATTTTTGACATTCAGTTAACCTTTGAGCGTCTTCTTTTTTATTAAAATATATGTGAATTTTGTAAGTGCTTTTATATTGAATTTTAGTCACATCTGTTATATTTTCAGTTCTCAACATTGCGGCAAAAGAAATTGGCTTCGCGATTTTTTCTAATGATGTTACACAAATAATATATTGTTCAGTTTTAGTTTCTGCACGGTTTTTTACATCTACCCTCATCTTCTGACTACTTTCTACTAAATCACTCCTTATTAGGCGTTTCCCTCTTCTTTTTGTAACCATGACATACCCAACATCGTCAATTTCATCACTGCTCTCTCTGTTCTTCATCTTTTCAACATTTCTACTTCCCTTACACTTTTCCCCGATATCATTCTCTGTAGATCCTTCCTCTTTATTTTTTACGCAGTTTTGCCCATTTTTTTCAATATTCCTTACATTTTCCTCCTCATCACTTTCGTTCATTTTAATTTATTTACCTATTATCTTAAAAATTAAGTATATAAATAACAAGTACTACAGTCGATACAACACGCCTGAGTTCGGCGCTCCGTTCGCGAGCAGAATGACATCGCACTGATGAACATTATGAATACAGTACGTCGACATTTCAAACTTTGATATTCCGTATTGCAGTCACCCTCAAAGAATGTGTCTAATGTACACCTCTTGTTTATTGATAAACAACAGAGGTTCCCAAACTTATTTCATGTACGACACACCTTTAAAATCAGTTATTATGTAGTGCCCCTGCTCGGTTTTTTCTTGTCAATAACCTCAATAACATATTCATTGTCGCCTGGAGTTTAAAAAAAATTCAAGATTTAAACCGCCCCACTTAAAGTTTCAAGTTCGCATAGGGCGGCGTTATCGCCCACTTTCAGAAACAATACAATAACATAGATCATCAAAGCGAATTAACTACCACACAAAAAATCATTTACCGAAAGCTTTGCGCACGCTATAAATGCAAATTAGGTAGGTAGCATACAAGCCATTGAATTTGCCCTTATAGCAATATAATTGGGGTTCATTTCTGTAAACTACTACTAAAACACGAGTATAATAAAAGACACCGCTAGTTCATAAAATAGCCTTTCACCACTCTGTTACCATAGCACAATAATTACGCAAACTAGAAAGGAAGAAAAATAGAAAAACAATTCAAATAAATTGTAGCTTAAAATTGCACTCCCTTGCGCAAAATAAGTAATAGTACTAAGGTAGTCTTTCCTAGTACTATAATTTATTTTGTTCCAGGGCAGAGTTGTTGTCAAACACGTTCACGTTTAAAAACATTCACTTTTTTAAGTTTAAAGAACAGATATTTTAAAACGAGTTTTTTAAAAAAAGTTAATTTTATTTTCTGTTTATATTTTCCATTTATTACTTCTAATTAACTTCGTTTAACACTTAGCCAACTAACTTCACTTAATTTTTTTCTCATAGTTGTGTCTAACTCTTACCATCTGTTATAAGAACCGAATTCATTATATAAAACTATGTTCTAATTAACGACAAAATCAGTAAAATCAAAGGGCAATGGGTAATGGTGGGCCCACCTCTCATTAGAAGTGAGATACTTATGAATGAATAGGTATTTTTATGCAGAATAAAAGTTAGTAGTACGACTAAGGTTTTAAGTCAGTACTTTCGGAGTTATAGTACCTATTGTACTGTCATAAAAATGATCCCTATCTAAGCAATTACTGATCGTAGTTTAGTTCATTATAATATTAACACTACCCAGGCTCGAACCGTATTGTGTATAATCGTCGTTTATCTATCTAAAAAATGGCGAATTCCAGTGATACGCTGGCGCTGGTCATCGTCAGAGTATTTTGTGTTTTGGTGAACATCTGAGAGACGGTTTATACATCATAGAAACCTACAAAGAAAACGAATTGCACGACCTAATATAATATACGTGGAACGTGGAAGGATACATTCACGCCACGTAAGAGCAAAAACATATTATATATTAATTCATCGAATCCAAGTTGGAAGAAACGCGATAACACAATATTATTGCACTTACTTGACCGAACGGTGAACTGTAGGAACGTGCGCTCATCTTTGATTTGTTACCTAGAAGATATCAACCATTCGTGGCCCCCAGACGAATAATAAATCTTGTTTTAAAGTGAAATACATGTTTTATTACTATTTTACCTTATAAATACTATGTTACACTGTGACGACTTTAAGTACTAACATTTGACCATAGTTTAGTTACTAAATAATGTTCCGCTTAAAAATACCTATATACCTATAGTATATAATATTATGTTACTATTGAGGTGTGGGCCCAGATTCCATAGTTTTGTTTCCCACTCTCCTTTAATGAAATCCTTACTTGTGGATGTTCTTCCATATCCTGCAGCCATCACCCATTCACCGGTAAAGGTAGTGTTTAGGTCAGTATGAGGGAGAATAGCTGGTTTAATGGCATCTGTAAGATTGTAAGTTGTTTATCTATGTAAACACGTGTTAATAACACGCACACACACACGCGCGCGCGCGCACACGCACGTGTACATACACACACACACACATACAATATAAATATATAAATATAAACCGAATGCAAAGATTTTGCAATCGCTCGAGATTATTTAAAAGTTTCTCAGTGGCATCCGGATAGCAGGAATCTGCGTAATCTAAAATTGGTAGTATAAGGCTTATCTTCACACCTAGTCCCTTAAGAAGTAAACAGAGAATATCTAGTGCCAAATCTCACCTGGCAGATTTATACAAATAGGTGCCGGAGTAGTCGCCTACTGCTTAATTTTTGACCAAAATTATTATTAAAACGTACCGGAGAAAGCTACATATGTCGGTAGCAAAATTATAGCGACATCGTATTCATCGAATTCATACTTGAATTGAGGGTGAACCAATACATTAGTAGTGACGATCCTCGTGCCACCAGTGTAAAGAAACTCTGATGCGAGAACCACGGTGAACTGGTCAGCGTGAGATGTCTGAGTCTTCCAGCAGTGAGCAGCAGTTACGAGACGGTTCGCGGTAATGAGGGTAGAACCGCAAACTGATGGATAGGGTTTATTCGGAAGTTTAATGAGCAGGCCACCCTGTAGAACATTAATGTTTTGCCTGTAAAATTACAACATTGGGCCCGTTACGAAAATATGAGTCAAAAATGGATTAACACAATCATTGGAATAATATTAAAATGATTCATATTATTTTATTTTTATGCATTATACTCGCAATTTCGTTTGAAATCCATTTCGATTTTTTATTCACCGATAGCGAATTCAAACAAACCCCTTTATGAAAAATTACTGAAGTACGTGATAGGCCCAGAGAGATTAGTGATTCCGTTATAAAATATCGAATATATGTGGCAGACCCAAATGTCAAGTTAACAAATGCCATTTAATTCAGTAAAACGGGCTTAAACGTGAGTAATTCTATGCTTTTTGTACTCGTAAATGAGGTCTCTACGACTCTTTTTTAATCTTCGCGACAGTGATACTTTTATTAAAGAAAAGTATAGTAACATTCTAAATAAAAGCTGTTACATTATAAGGTACGATACCACATTGGCTATGTTTTAAAAATTAACGCGTTAGAAGTCTTAATGTGATGCAATATATAATTAAAAGCAATCCTGTAACATATTTGAATTGAAAAATACTTTTTATTTTCCTAGGTTGAGAGCCTTCATTATTACAGTGATTTCACAAATATTTCTCTCCCTTGAGCGTCACCTCGCTAAAAGATTCTCGTGAAAGTGAACTCGTAAATGTTCCATCAACCCTGATGTCCCGGCTTCGCACAGGTGGACAAATTTATAATTTCCACAAAACAGCCCATGTTCATCAAGAATAATGTATGATTGTAATGGTTAAAAAAATGTGCCAAGATGTTCCACAGTTTTAGCAGTGCAGTAGAGCTCTAAATATTAATATTCTCAGAAATATCTGGCGTCATATTCTACGTTCACAGCAATTTGGGTTGCATTTGACTTGTTTTATTTGTTTTTACTAGAAATATCTCTAACTATAGCAAGCTTTTCAGATAATTTACTCCATTTAGTGTCAGTGTATTTTGATCTTGTACTAAACCCTAGGGCTGCCTCAAAACGATCACTGAGCTGGCGATAATGCCGCCTTTGTGTACCTTTTAATTTATGTTGTATTTGTGATTTCTCAGTATTTGATGCACAATAAAGAATTATGTATTGTTTAGAAATGTCATGTCATGCATTTAGTCTTAACTTGACCCGTCTTACTATATTACGTGAGACAACTAATAAAGAGTTTTTCTGTTTGTTTTGTTTCCATATATTATTCTCAATCAAAGATGAACAATAATACATTTGCACAAAACTTTAAGATAAAAATAACTACGTTTTCTTTATATTAAAGCACGGTTTGGATTCAATGAAGTCCAAAAGCCAGCTTATTGTAGTCAAGACAGATTTGTAGGGATCGTAATAATCGGCATTTGATACTTTATACCTACCCTGTAAGAGAGCGTGAAAACATATTTGTGAATCAAAGATGATCTGTCTCTGGAAAAATTACACAAACTTGGCTAACTTGGCTAATAAGCTTATATACAAGCATATTATTTGATTACTTTTGGGGTCAGTCAATGATACTATTACATAGAAATTCTTAAACAGATACCAGTACAAGTTTAATCCCAGATCCCACTAATGTCTGCCCCGTTGAAAATTGATCCCGAAGCGGTTCGTCGGTGGAGTTAGGCGTGTATGATAAATCTTCGGCCAAATTCAACAAATGTTCTTTAATATTGAAGCACTTTGTTTGTTCTACCGACAATGGTTTCTGCAGCATTAGCGATAAAAGACAGTTTATAGATAACTTTTTTACACCTTGAGCTAAATTTTTGAAGTCTTAGTAGGGTTCGCTATTTTTTTCTAGTAATCAGTATACCCTGTATGTTATTCGATAGTATTAGGGCAGTCCAATGGTAAACGTTTTTCTTTTTTTTTAATAGGTATAAGACTATTGTAGTTTAAACAAATCTTTCCCTAAATAGTGTAGATGTAGATGACTTACCAAGTAAGGATATAAATTTGGTGGTGCAACACCTCCACCAACGATTCGTCGTCCACTAACTGGTCTGGCATGGATCTCGTTTTCCGTCTTTTTGATCCATTTTCCCAGCGGGATGCCGACGTCTTCATGATAATCTACTACCAGTTCAACTTTTGCTGTGACTATCATTATCAAAAACACACACAACCAACCCACACACATTTTTTTTTATAATGGAATATGTTGGATATTCTAGACAGTCCTACAAGTTATGATTGATTTACAATGATGACAAAAATCAAAATGGGACTTAAAATAGAAACGCAGTTGTATATTTATAATTCCATACTGAAAATAGAATCGAATTTATACAAGCGTTTTAAATTATACAAACAGAGCATGAAATAAACATCTATTTGATGTTGATGCATGATTAGAAATGAATGCCGACGTGTTCATGAATTTAACCATTTTACTTCTGTAACTCTCAAAAATTAAGAATATTTCAATTTTTTCACTCAAACATCAATTTCATTTTAATTTTTTGAATAGTAGAATATGCATTATTGTATATTTTCTTGTATAAGCGACTCTCCGAGTAATCCAAGTGAAGTCCACAATATGATAAGTGGCAAGCCTGTCACCAACGGAAAATCTCGGGCAACGTTGTTTTTCTTAGAAAATGGAAAACACCATTTTTTTTGGCTGACCCGGGAATCGAACCCGGGACCTCAAGATGTTAAATCTAATACATGCACCGCTAGACCACAGAAGCGACAATAAGTAATATAAAAAATGTTTAGCAAAATTGCTTAGTCCATGAAGATTATAAAAAATGTACCAGAAAAAAAATCGCAGTCGGTAACAAAATTATAAAAAAACATCAGTAATTACAGAGTTTGGCTCGATTGCAAATGCATTCATACAGTATAACACACGATCCTCATGCAGCCAGTGAAGAGAAATTTTGAAGCGAGAACCACGCAGAACTGCTCGCCTTGGGACGTTTGAGATTTCCAGCAATTGGGCAGCAGTTACGAGATGGTTTATAGTGATGAGGTGGAATTGCAAACCGGTAGTTTAGAATTACTTACATCCTTCGTGAGCAGGCTACCCTGATAATACATTAATGTTTAATTGGTAGTAGGCATTTATTAATTGGACTAATGATAAACATTCCATGCAAATCGACTATTCATTTAACGCAATCGCTGACTTCAATTTTATTGATTTTGTTTTCACATTTTATAAAACACTAGTGGTCCGTTTAACCTTCGTACGGGTATATATAAAAATATGTATTATAATTATAATTAGTTAACGTAACTTTAATAAGATAAGTGTTGGTATCTAGCCTACACTACCCTACACCTGTTCGTTAAGGTTGGTCTGCACGACCTACTCCCTGGCCCTGAGAAGGGCCTTTCGAATCGTCACCATCCTTCTGACTTCTTGCATCGGTAGTGTGGCCCTTAGTAGGGAATTCACCACCTCCTACGTTTATTTGACCTTTTTGGGCTTAGTGTTTGTAGCGCAAACCACAAGGTCAACCTGCTACCAAGTAAATCAAAAGCAAAGAAATGGAAAGCTAACCCAATGGAGAAAGACACGAAACAGTTGAAAATCTTGACTGGCAGGCGCTCCGAGTGCGAGCGGGATGCAGACTCTCCTGTATTCTAGAGTTTTTTTTGTTTAAATTTTTTAATTTTTTTTTGGAACTCTGGAAAAAAGG
>NJDC01000328.1:15727-26105 GCA_002245475.1 Calephelis virginiensis | reverse complement strand
GACCCGTCGTGGAGTCTGTAGCCTTCTTGGACCTCCTATACGCGACGGTTATATCCTCGCTGCCGACACCCTTGGAGAGTTAATGAGGGAGTAGGCCATCTCCGTGGGGATGATCCTACCAAACAGAGGTTCAGTCAATACATGACTAAGGCGTCCGCCTTCGACTTCGTGATCGACCTCTCGTTCGTCAGTCCGGCCTGTTGAGCCACAAACACATCCGAATTGAGGTCTCCACCATCGATCACCGGTGGGAGGCACCGATGCGTTTCTAGCACTGGGCCAGGCAGGAAACGCCTTATTGCGCACCTCGTTAAGTTTGCGTCTGGCCATAATTGCAGTTCAACTCTGGAAAAAAGACAATTATAATAAAAATATAAATTTACAAAGTACCTAAGGATAAAAATACGGTGGTGCGACATGCGCCACCAACGACTCGTCGCCAGTAAATTGGTTTTTAGTGGATCTTGTCTTCCATTTTTTTAAACCAGTTCGCCAGGGAATGTCGACGTGTTCGTGATAATCTAATACCCGTTCAACTTCTGATGCGAGGGAATGTATTTTTATACATACAACCAACTTGAATACATTTAAATTTTCTGAGTAGTGAAATACGTATTCGATAATGATGTTGGTCTTTATAAGCAATCCTGCAAACAATTAAACTGAGGTATATTACTATTACGAATTGATGTTTGGAAAATAAGGGAAATAAAAGTATGATCATAAAAGCTATTCGCATTAGTACTATCGCTGTTGAAAATGAAATGTATTATATCGAAGGCCTTTCAAATAATACAAATAGAGCAAGAAATCACTTAGATTTACGTTGGTTGTTATTGAAAGAAATATGTTATTATTAATGTTGTGGATACGTAACTAACATTTTAAAAAAATATATGATGATTCGAATAAAGGATAAGTTTACTTGTATATCAATGTAGTACCGATATTTGGTATTGCGAACAGGGGAAATTTTCTCACGAAATTAAAATCTTTCGAAATTTAAATTCCATACGATACGATAACTTGGTCAAGTATGTGATTCTTGCAACACCCCGCAGTATGTTTCCATATTTCACAAAGCGACAATAAAAAGGATTTTTATTCAAGAAGTGCCATTTAATAGTATTTTTAAGTGATTAATAGTTTCAGTTATTAATTTTTAAGTTTACAAATTTTTAATACATTTTTTTCAGCTTCTCACACAAACCATACTTACACAGTTTATTCAGCCTACAAAAGTCGTAGAATGCTTGAATTACAGTATTCGTTACTAGTATACTGGTTGCAGGATGAGTAGAAACAGTTTACAGATGATAGGAAATCACAAGGTTTTATTTAACTTCCATTATAAGTATGTTAAAATTCTCAACATTATTCTTTCACATTGAGTTTTTTTATGCTTCTTTAATAACACTACTTAGATTACTGCTAGGAAGTATTTAGCACTTATAAATAAAATCTTGTCACAAGAGTGCGATTTTCGTATGAAACTTATTTTAATATGAACAAGTACAAATTATAAACAAAAGACAATGAATAATGTTGTATTGAAGTATACCAATGTAAGTTCTTGAGTTATTGCGAAGTTTAAAAAATTTTACCACAGCAACATATGAATCCTACGTAGCTCAAATGGCTTGAGCATTCATCAGTGAGAGAAAACAAGGATGCAGGCTGTAGTCTGAATTGACATTTCTTTCTTTTTTTTTAGTTTAGTGATGAGGAAAATAAATGAGGAACAAAATTAAGATAAATACTCCAATCGAAAAGACAGGTTTATTAATAATCAACTAAGCTTGTTCATCAATCCAAATGATCCAAGATAAAGGAGTAGTAACTTGTTACTCTTGCAAACACTGACGGATGTCCTTTCTCACAGCCCCATCTATATGAAAACACAGTAATGCCAACCTAGGCAAAAACATATTGTATTACAAAAAACATTTAAGATCATTTGAAGAAATAGCTATATATTTTGAATATTTCACCCTTACCATCTTGATAAATAGCGTTATTTTACTGTTTGTTTTCGTAGACATTTTACCTCGCACAACACCAATGTGGAATCTATTACTGGCGGCACTTTTTCCGAAATATTAATGATTTTGGGATTTTCAAGAAGAGAAATTATCATTTTAAAAGGACGGCAACGCGCCTGTGAGATCACTTTCCACTAGTTAAACGCCTGCCTTTTTCCACCTATTTCATAAAAAAAATATCTGCAGTACCAACTACCAAGTCAAAAGTTCGGACTTATCAAAAAACTTTCTGGTCTTTGCGTCGCGTCGAAACTTAAATATAGCTTGCTAAAACCCTAAATGCCGACGTCTATTGGCAATGTCCCATGGCTAATGTTATGTTATGTTAACAAAACTCAAATGAATACTCAGCAAACTATCGCATCAACTCCAACTACGTATTTTTTAAAAGTTAACAAAACAATAAAAGATATGGAAAAAACTATTTGCGCTTAAAAAAAACAGAAAGGACGAACACAACTTTGTCTCCATAAGGATCTTGAGAGCAACTGTGAGGTAAATTGACTTTTATTTAAACTCTAAAATAATATTAATGTTGCTTTCAACTACATTTACAAATGATAGAGAAAACTATTTCGCAATGCTCACCAAAATAGGTTGTCCTTGCTCTATACTGACGAGTGGTCCACCAGAATCGCCCTGGCAGATTCCGACTCCGCCAGTGCCATTGGTACAAATGTGGTACGACCCGATTTGATTGTAAAGTTGGTGACACTGCTCTGTTGATATTACTTGCAACCTCACGTGATTAATTACTGATTTTTTTGATGCGGATTTCTCTAAATACAAAACAATAAGAAATGGAAATGAAGACCACAACAACCACAGTGCAGTTTGAAACTAGAACTTGGATGAAGATCTCGTGTTGGTCCAGGGTTCCTTTGCAGAATTGACCATCTGTTTTCCTGCAAGGCAGCTCGTAAAAGGTGGTCATACCTTTACCTTCATTAACACCGTGACATCTGACTAGGTGGTCGAGCTTTGCAGCAACTAGCCCGGATTTGTACCACCGCCTCTCTATTCCTGAAGCAATAAGGTCACCGCTTGCCGTTGATGTGTTCCGTTTCCGAAGATAAGCTAGCCGGTATATTTACTTTTGCTCAAGGTCTAAGGCCTAACATCTCGGCCTCGGGTTGGCAACCACCAATACCACCTTTGATGTCTCTAGGTGGCGTGAATTTCTTATCATCAGGAAATCCGTCTGTTTGTTTGTTTTTCGATGTCATAAAATAAAAGTAAAATAAATTTGTTTTTGTTAAAAAACTAAAACAACTTAAAAAATATGAAATTCGATATTATGTTCAATATTTTTAAGCATTCTAATTCAATCATTTCTAATATCATTTCTTTTGCATTAGATAACTAGACAGTACAGCTGTTCATGATATTACCAAATAAAAAGAATTTATCTAGTATGCCATAGAAAATGTATAAACACTACAATGTCAAGTTATTATAAAAAAAATGCGCAACTAATCAAATTTCTTAAATACTGGAGATGGGTAGAGTGGCATGAGCGGTCACTCTAGGTGTAAGGAAGATCACAACTAAAATTCATCAGATAGTTTAAGGAGAAAGTTCTTTAATATGCGCAGAAGTCGCAGCTGTTTTGCAGTGGCAGACTACCGAGAAACTTTTGATGGCATTTTTTTATTTATGGTTATATGATATATTATTATTTATAAAAGAATATATAAAAATATATGTTTAGTATGAACTAAGTATAAAAATATTTATACCTAATCTTAAAGGACATGAATATCCGCGCAAATGGTAAAGAAAGAATTACTGGATTAGAGTCCTCAGTAGCTCAAATTGGTAAAGCATTGCCCGTGTTGGTCCGGGCTCCTTTGCAGAATAGACCATCTGCCTTTCTTGCCAGGCAGCTCGTAAAAGGCGAGCATAGGCTTATCATCACTAACGCCGTGACATCTGACTAGGTGGTAGAGTTTCGCAGCGACTCGTCCGGATTGGTACCACCGCCTTACCTATTTCTGCCGCCATAACGTCATGACGGTCCGGAGGGTAAGGTAGCCGGTAAACTTACTTTTACTCGAGGCCTAACATACTCACCTCAGGTTGTCAGCGCACCATTACCATCTTTGGTATCTCTAGGCGGCGTGAATTTCTTACCATCAGGAAATCCGTCTGCTTGTTTGCCTTCCTATTACATAAAAAAAAGTATTTTTTGAGACGAAATGTACAAATCCCTTTTAAGTTGAATTTTTCCTTTCTTAAAAATGTATAGAAAATCATATCAAGAACAGGGCAAGGGCTACAATTAAAATTTAGTTTTTTTCCTATTTGCACATTCGTATGTAACTTTTACAAATTATTAAAAGGAAAATCATATCCTAAAACATTTGTCTTATTAAAGACGAAAAAATAAATTCTTACTTCCACTTGTTTTTCCATATCCTGCAGCCATCACCCATTTACCTTCGTAGGTAACGTTAAGGCTACGATGGGGAAGAATAGCTGGTTTAATGGTGTCTGCAAAGTAATAAGAGATTTAGCTCGATAGTATAATATGTTTTCAGTCAGTTCCTCCCTAACGATAACTCTTGAAATGCTTCTGGGAGTTGTATTATTAAGCATGGTGAACGTTAGCACCACCAAACATCATTTCATTTCGTCATCTATCATTCCATCATTAAAAAAATTCTCACCATCATCTTATTTCATCTCATCATTTCTCTCGACCCCGCCAAAATTTCAAATGAAAATAGACAATTGTAATTCTTAGGGGTATCACAGACCGCAATGTGGTCAGGTAATAAAAAAAAAATGTTTTGAATTTTTGCCGCTGTCACTACTTAGCAACTCAGACATGTAATTTTTTAAATGTATGCAAGATCAAAATTTTGTATATATAATATGATAATAGACCACGGCAAATAGTGTAAAATTTGACATTTTTTTAGTCGGGAAGAAATTATTGTTAGCGATTTTTTTACGTGATCGAGTAACTGCCGCTGCTCCACCCACCAATGGAGCGGTAGATGTGGTTCTCCATTTAACGACTCGAGCATTTCACGAGTTATTTAATTTGCTGGCTTATTTTTGTCAAAAGTGTACGTGCTGATAACAATAATCAGAAAGTTGAACTTCATATCTATACTTATAAAATAACAATCAAAATCAAAATCTTTGTTTGCCATAACAGGGATTGAAATTTGGTAGTGTTGATAAAAAAAAGTTATGACCTTTAAACCTGTTAAACCAAGAGTGGACATGCAAATATTAAGTTTAATTTAGTTAAAATTTAAATACATAAAAAATACAATTTAATTACAGTTTGCAAATTCAATTTCGGTAATTAAAAGCTTTCTAATATAACCATAACTATATTTTTTTTACTGTGTTCTTGGGTCATCATTTTGTCAAAATATAAATCTTTAACTGTTACAAACATTTAATACAATTAAATCATTTCCGCATTAGTACATTTAATTATTCTGTCGTCATAAGTTATTAATATTAAGTAATTTAAATAAAAAATATGTCTTTTAAAAAAAGTATCTTCACGCCCATATGCCCGAAGAAGTAGGCAGAGGCACAAGCAGGGCACCCACGACTAGCCGAAGACACTAAGTCCCATTATGTGATAGGTGGCAAGCCTATCGCCAACCCGGCACACATCCAATTCCGAGCAACATTTTTTTATTAGAAAATTGGAAAACCCTAATTTTGTTTTGTTGCTTGACTCGGGATTCGAACCCAGGACCTCATGCAGTATAGTCCACCACCTGAACCGCAGACCACATGGCGATTTATTTAAAAAAACGAAGTATTTAACCATTCCACAGTTTCATGTCTAAAAAAATTTCATTTAATGTGTAAAATGACTTATTTAATAGCCAGGACTTTAAAGTTTTCTTAAATTGATTTCCATTTAACATTTTAACACATTTTGATATCGGCTGGCATATGATTGTATATCCGTACTTTTACATATGGGCTTCTAAGCATGGTTTTATTAGCAATTTTAGGAGGAACTATATTATAATTACATTGACTGTGTAATTTTTTACAAATTGTTAATTTCAGAGTAAAGTACTCAAAATTATGTTTAACAAATAAACAAATTTCCAATATGTAAAATTACCGATAATTTCAAAAATTTCTTGTCTTTAAATAGATTCCTGAGAGTTTCAGTCGGATGCATATTATATATTGTTCGTAGACATTTTTTTTAAATAATAGTTAAATGTACGTTAACTGAATTTCCCCAATAAATTATACCTAATTTATATTATTAATATAATAACATATTATTATTGACATATGTCAAAAGTGGGTAAACAGAACCATAGTATGCATTTCGAGATACATATTCGCTTGTCGTTTCCGCCAGGATCGATAACATGTAACGATGACTTGAATTTTTTTTATTTATAGGGTCTATGTGTACCTTCTAGTTTAAATGTAGGTCTATCTCCGCCCCAAGAAATCTAAAATGTTCCACTTCCCCAATTTTTACATTAGACTGCTTTAAAGTTAATGATAATAGTCAAGTTTTATAGTTTAGAAATTGCATAAATTTTGTTTTGTTGAGATTATCTTTTAGGATTATGGAATCAAGCCAGGTGGCCTTCTTTAGTGTTGAATTTATCCTGTCTTCAAATATTTCTTGATTTGGATTTTTATCAGAAATATGGATAGTGGCATTATCGGCAAATAGCGCGCATAACTCATTTACTATTTCAGCAAGTTCATTTATGCTAAGTAGAAAGAAAATGGGACCTAAAATACTGCCTTGTGGTACTCCTGGTACGACACCACTGTGTTAAGATGTTGCTGTCTCGATAGTTCGGTTATTTTTATTTAGGTAGCTAATGACTGTCGGCTGGGCCCTTCTTTTTAAATATGTTTCAAATAACTTAAGAGCGTTACCCCGAATGTCAATGTTTTCTAGCTGTATTAATAATGTGTCATGCACCACACAGTCAAATGCTTTGATTAAATCAATAAATTAAGATATACACCTTTTCTTGTCATTGATATCATCCCATTTTCTCTTCAAATTTTAAAAATAGCTAAAGATGTACTTTTTCTTCTCTGAAAACCAAAGTGATTGCTATTGAGAATATTATTTGTATTTAAAAATGAAATTAACCTATAGGAAATCAGTTTTTCGAATATTTTTGAAATGTTAGATAATGAGGGATATCGGTCTTTAATTACTAACATCTTTCTTGTCACCTTTTTTTAAATAAAGGCTTGACAATCGCCTTTTTAGAGCCTCAGGAAATTTTCCAGTCTCTAGCATAAGGTTTATTATATAAGCAATGGGTTTTACAAAAAAAATTATACTAGATTTTAATACAAACATAGAAATGTCATCATGACCGACGCTTTCTTTTTTTAATTTGCCGACAACTTTGTAATTTCATACGTGTCAATTAGAAACAAAAAAATAATATCACATGTATTTTTCGGAATTGACTTATGATTTATTGAGTACACATGAAATATGTCTCTTAAAATAAACTTGCCGACAAGCGATGCGTACTGGTAATAATGACATGGTAAATTTATATTCACAAATTTAGCATGTGAGAATTGAGAACATTAAAGTTAAACGATTCACGTAACTTTTTCTTTAACTCTAAGAAATCTTGTATGTTTTAAATCACAAAGCATAACATTAGTGTAATCAAGTTTATCGATATAATTATATAAGTAACTTTGAACTTTTACATGGTTCGTGTCATTTTTTCTACTTATTATAACAAGGAAGTCCGATTTATTAAAGTATTTACTAAACTTCACACAATTTTCTAATAACTTGTCTGTAGTTACACCAGGTTTTATCAAAGTTATTACAGCAAATTTCGTACCAAGTATTCCAACTCCTTTCATTCTGTCATTCTTTCCACATGACCGAACCAGCGGAGCATGCCCTTTCGCATTATAACACCAACACTTTCTTTCAATCCCACTCTTTCTCGGATCTCACTGTTACGAATGCGGTCAGCGAGCGTTACACCACAGATTTTCCATAGTGCTCTCATTTCGACCGCATTTATCCTACTTTCATGCTCTTTCTGACATACCCAACTCTCACTTCCATACAATAAGCACAACGTTGGAATAAGCACAGAATTATGCAAAGCGAGTCTAGCTTTTTGACTCAAAACCTCGCTTTGGAATAGCTTACCCAACGCTCCACTCACACTATTCCCTGCACTCACTCTCCTCTCTATATCTCATGCCTGCTAAAAGCACAACCAAGATATAAAATTTCATTCACTTGTTCCAGCACTACATCATCAACCAAAACTCTTACATCCGTTCTGGCTACGTCTCTTTCAAACACCATTATTTTGGTTTTCATCGCATTCAAATGTAAGCCCATTTCTTTACAATCTCCTTCCATTACTGTGACCAGTGTTTGCAACTCAGATGGTGTAGAGCCCAAAAGTACAGCATCATCTGCATAAAGCAGGCAGTTCACCACTTGGTCACCCATACGCATTCACACATTCAATGATCTTAACCTTTGAAGACATTTGTCCAAATAAAAGATAAACAAGCGTGCTGACAACACACAACCCTGCTTGACGCCAATATTAACATCAAACCAAGGCGATAAAATCCACCCTATCCCGATGTGTGCTTTTTCCCTAGGGATGAGTTCCACCCCAACTAGGAGGTGAATTTTTTTGTGTGAAAAATAATCACGGAAATTGATAGAGGAACAAATTTTAAGCCAAAATTATTTTTAGCATTTTTTTAAAGACTCAATAGTTTTCTAGTTATACGCGATTGAAAATTGGCAGTTTTCGTGAAAAAAACCACGTTTTTAATCGATTTTTTATGAATAACTGAAAAACTATACATTTTATCAATAAAAGTATAAGATACAAAAATAAAGCTTATGAAAAAACAAAGAGATTGATGCCTTTTAATTGATTGTAGGCTTTACTAACTGAGTAATGATTTATTGAAAATAGAATACATTATTTAAACGAAATTTTTTTAAAAATTCAACGTCAAATTACGGAAAAATAGTAAATTTTTCGAGAAAATTGCATAGAAGCTTTTTCAAGGTATTTTTAAAAAGCTTTAAATTGAGGGTTATTAAAACACCATTTTTAAAATTTAAAAAAATTGTAACAAACAATACCTTTAAAGTTTCTCGAGATTCGAACTAGGGTTATGGCTTCCGTAGGCAACATCGAAACCTCTTGTGCTAAGCTGCTTTTGTACCACGTGACAAATTTTCATATTTATATCATTTTCCAAAAGTAACGTTTATTATTTTTGAAATACCTTATACATTGAACATAAAATTCGAATTTCATTTAATTTTTTCACATTACACAATCTTTGCATTTATCATATCAATTTATCATATTATCACGCATAATGCTACTAATAATTGCACAATTTATTCACCATAAACATTCAAATCTTTTTTGTGTTTTGTCGCTCGTTTGACGACATATTTTGGTTGCGTTTTTTTTTTATTCAATTTACATTTTGTTACGAAGATAACGTTCGTAGTTAAAGATTGGACTGTTTAAAAAAAAAGAAAGTTGAGAGGTGTCAAGGGACTCCCGGATGGAACGAAGTTCTCTCTCCCCCCTCTCTCTCTCAATCTCTATTAATCTCTAGTAATCTCTATCTCTATCTCTTTTATAGAGATAGACAGACAGAGAAACATGAAAAAAATAAAAAATATATAAAAAATAGAGAGAGACAGAAAGAGAATGAAATAAATAAAAAATACTAAAAAAAACATGTGCAATCCGGAAAGCTTACAATAGCTTACTATAGCAAAAAGTGTCGTGCCAGCTTTTTATAAGATTTTTTTCCGTCTAGCCTCCTTTCACAACGCGCAATAAGGAACTTCGTTCCAACAAAACATAAAAAACTGTTATATTTAAAAATTTGCTAATATTAAAATAATTATTTTGCTAGAGCTAATATTTACGTGCGTAAATATTAGCTAAGTATATGTTCTGACCGACTGAAAACTGTTAGAGTTACAGTCATGAAATTTAGTGAGTAGGGTCATTTTATTAAGTAGACATCCTCTAAGGAAGGATTTTTTGAAATTCTATCCTTAAGGGTTTAAGGGACCTAAACAGGGGTTGAAAGTTTGTATGGAATGAAGTAATTTTTTTAAGTTAAAAACATGAAACTTTATTTTTGGGCTAATTATTGTACTTATTGAAGATAAGTAAGTAGATAAGTATTTAAACGTTTCAGGAAATTCTACCTTTAAGTGGCTAAAATAGAAGGTGAAAATTTGTATAAAAGTCCTGATTAACTAACTGTTCAATCAAAAGTGTTATTGATGTCAAATCGTTTCCCAAAATTTGGCT
>NJDC01000327.1:133688-155757 GCA_002245475.1 Calephelis virginiensis | reverse complement strand
CAAGGAAATTTCGCGAAGCCATCTTTACCATCTTTACACCGGAGTGATGCTTCGCTGGCCCATGATGCGAAAGAGAAAGCCGAACTTCTAGGCTCCCTCTTTGCTTCCAACTCGACTTTAGATGACCATGGAAACATGCCGCCGACCATCCCGAGGTGGTCTATGCCAGAAATAAAGTTTCTGCAGAGTTCAGTGCGTAGAACACTTATTTCATTGGACGTCAACAAGTCGAGTGGGCCCGATGGTATCCCTCCGATTGTTCTCAAAGTGTGTGCTCCTGAGCTGGCACCGGTTTTAACGCGACTCTTCCGGCTCTCCTATTCATCAGGCATTGTACCGAATTCATGGAAGACCGCTTTAGTACATGCGATCCCTAAAAAAGGTAACTGCTCGGATTCGTCCAATTATCGACCTATAGCTATAACTTCCTTGTTTTTCAAAGTTATGGAATCCATAACAAACTGCCAGCTCTTAAGGTACTGAGAGGAGCACCAGCTGTTAAATGATCGTCAGTACGGTTTCCGTCGTGGTCGTTCAGCTGGTGATCTTTTAGTTTACTTAACACACCGATGGGCGCAAGCAGTCGAAAGCAAGGGAGTAGCATTGGCTATCAGTTTGGACATAGCGAAAGCCTTCATTCGGGTGTGGCACAAGGCGCTTCTATCGAAGCTTCCTTCTTACGGTCTTCCTGAGAAATTATGTACATGGATCACTAGTTTTTTGACGGGGCGTAGCATCAAGGTCGTTGTCGACGGTCTGTGCTCGGAGTCCAAGGCTGTGTGATTTCTCCTACTTTGTTTCTTCTGCATATCAATGACATATTGCAAATTAGTGACACTCATTGCTATGCAGACGACACTACTGAGGAAGCCTTATACTTTGGCCGACATAATATATCGCGGGAACATGTCATCGAGAGCCGGAACCAACTTGTGTCTAAAATTGACAATATTATGTCTGAAATTTCGTTTTGGGGCCAGCAGAATCTGTTGCAATTTAACCCTAACAAGACACAAGTTTGCGCGTTTTCCGCTAAAAAGACTCCCTTTGTCGCATCTCCTTGATTTGAGAGCGTTTCCCTTTTTGCCACAGCCTGCTTTGGTATACTCAGCGTTGATATTTCGAGTAATGTCAATTTCGTGGTCATCTGGAGGAGAAGGCTAAAATAGCTTCTAAAAAACTTGGTGTGCTCAGTAAAGCAAGACAGTATTTCAAGCCAGCCCGTCGCTTACAACTATATAAAGCGCAAATGCGGCCTCATATGGAGTACTGTTCTCAACCCTGGGTAGGGGCTCCACAGTACCAGCTCCTTCCGTTTGACCGCATTCAACGTAGAGCAATTCGAATTGTCAATGACCAATCGGCTTGATTCCTTAGCGTTGCGTAGAGATGTTAGGTCACTCAGTGTTCTCTACCGCATTTATCATGGGGAATGCTCTGAGTTGTTTGGTTTAATTCCAGCCGCTAATTTCCACCTTCGGACATTGCGTCAGAGCTTAAGGTATCATGCCCATCATCTCGATGCCTGGCGGTCTATAACTGTGCGATTCCGAAGACATTTTTTACCCCGTATAACACCTTTGTGGAATCAGTTACCGAGGGCGGTATTCCCAAACGATTATGACTTAGGAACCTTCAAGAAAAGAGCGTACTCATTCCTTAAGGGTCGGCAACGCATTTGTGATACTCCTGGTGTTGCGGATCTCCGTGGGCGGAGGCGATCATTTTCCATCAGGTGACCCACTTGTTCGTTAGCCTCCTCTTCTATAAAAAAAAATTGCCGGTTGGCGATAGGCTATCCTATCACATTGTGGGGCTTAGTATCTTGAGCTAGTCGTAAGTGCCTTGATTGTGCCTCTTTCAAATCTTTTTAGAGAAATTAGTTTGAATGTTCTTTATAACATTACTAGCAGTTTTACGCAGCTTCACCTGCGTAACTTTTTCGTTATCACCCGAGCAATGCTCGCAGTGGAATTACTTTATGGCCGAATTAACCCTCCTGTCTGACTTGCGTTTCGATCGACTTTTGTTAATACCTAACTTCAACGAAATACAAATCGGGTTCTGTGATGCATCGAATCGTGGATATGTGTCATGTTTACCTACGCAGCGTAGATGCTGCTGGCAATATTAAAGTTAGATTGTTAACGAACAAATCTAAAGTCACACCTCTGAATCCGCTCTTATCTATACCTAGACTCGAGTTGGAAGCCGCTAAACTAGCCAGTACGTTCGTTAATTTGGTCATAAAAAATTAACTGATGTGAAATTCTCAATCGCTGCTCTCAGTGATTTAAAACAACGTTTTAGCTTGGATTAGAACACATCCTATGTTAAAATTTTTTTCTAGGCAACCGTGTTGGCTAAATTACGGAAGTCATCCCACCACGCTGTTGGTTCCACGTTAGAAGCGAAAACAATGCTGCTGACGTGTGCACACGAGGAGTGCTGCCCTTGCAGTTTGTAAAAGTGGTCACAGAGTGGAATCAGGGTCCCGCGTGGTTATACGACGATCGAGAAAAGTGGTCTATGGAATCTTTCTACTTAAATAAAGAATTTCAAGTACCTGAACTTAAACAAAACAATGCAACGTTCACATTCACCTCAGAAAACAAAACGAATTTTGTAATAACCTCGAGGAAGCTTTTGATAAGTTTTCTTCATTTATTAAATTACAACGCGTTATCTCATGGTGTCACAGGTTTGTTAACAACCTGCGATTAAAAAAATTAGAGCGACATCTCTGACATCTCGTGAACTGAAGTTAGCTCACGCTATAATCATTTATGCTCTTCAAGCGAATCATTTTAATTCAAAAATCTCAACCTTGAAGAAAGGTGAAATTTCAACTTCACTTCGAAAGTTGGCACCTTTTTTAAATTGTTCACATTTCCTTAGGGTGGGGGGTCGCCTCGTGTAAGCCGACCTTCCCTAAGAAACAAAACATCCCTTGCTTCTTCCAATATGCCATACAACCAAATTATTAATTTAATCCCTCCATTTTAAATACCTACATCTAGGCCCTCGTATATTACAGGACAATTTGTGCAAAAAGTACTGAATCGTTAAGCGGCCTGTAAATAAAATTTGCCCTTTACCTTATGCAAATTAAGTGACCTCACCCAAATTAAATGTAGTTTTAAATATTACTATTTAAATTACCTGCGCACATATTAGTTATTTTAATAATTATTTTATCTAGTATATAAGTATGAATATTGTATTAATCTCACCTTTTACACATACATCACCTCATAATTAAGCACCAACATACTTACTCTTTCTTTTCATACCTCAGTTGAATTATTATTCCTTCCAATTATCTTGTCCGACTTAAAGAATTCAATCATGTTAATTTCGGTGGGGGGTATGTTCGATCTTTGGTCGAAAATAGAGAGTAGGTAGCTCGCTCATTCAACTGGACATCGACCGGTCGACTTTGAACTGAACGGACGAACAAACAGTAGCGAACTAACGCCCGTAAGCATCACGTGTGCACACCACATATTATATAAACTAGAAAAAAAAGTATCTTCACGCCCATATCCCAGAAGAGGTAGGCAGAGGCACAACCAAGGCACCCACGACTAGCCGAAGACACTAAGTCCCACAATGTTATAGGTGGCAAGCCTATCGCCAACCGGGCACATTTCAAAACCCGACCAACATTTTTTTATTAATTAGAAAATTGGAAAAATCCAATTTTCTTTATGTTGGCCCACCCAGGATTCGAACCCAGGACCTCATGCATTCAAGTCCATCACCCGGACCGCTATACCACAGAGGCGACATTAACTAGAGTGACAGCGATAGTCCACGTAAGACGTTAAACGAAGAACCTTCGTCTGAGACCAGAAGTGATCCAAGGAATCGTGCCAGCGACGCGCCTAGGTGCCTGAGCGACCCCGGATTGAAGGTTGGTGACGCTTGTTTGCTTGCTCCTCTGTAGACGACCGAAGTTTGACATTTTTCTACCTGATTCTCTTATTCTCACCTCATACAGTCCACTACCTCTTAAAACATCTCCCTGTAGCCACCTCTTGACCTTTGTCATTTTTTGTCTAGCGTTAAAGCCGGACTACGCTACAGTACTGTAGGTAGTATTAAAATTAATTTGTCTATTTCGTATTCAACAAAGTAACAATAAACTTGAGATAATTTGTTCGTAGTTTATTTGGCACGTAAGATACTGAAGCATCTCTTGTTTAACTTTTGTGATCCTAACTTTCAAGTTTTAAGTGCAAATTTGCAACTTGAGTACAATTTCATATAAAAGCATGTACTTTTCGTGAAACTAAAAAGACATATTCAAAATAATACAAGTAGTAGATAACATAGAAAATATAAAAAAAGTGTGTTTGTTATCTCTTCACACCCAAACGTATCAGAAATGTTGTTGGAACTATCTTCTATGCAGTATTGAGTTCTACCATCGTTAATATAAATCATTTAATAATTATATATTTTGTACTGTGTTGTGTGTTACTAGCTGTGCCCGTGACTGTGTGCTATTGAATTTTAAATAAAGTCATTTAGTTGATTTAGATTTTTCTAAAATAAAAGTATCCTGAGTTACTCTTTATTACATGAGCTACCCGACAGTGAAAGTTCCGTCAATATTGGTCCAGTCCAGGTGAGATTAGCCGGAATACACAGACAGACAGATAGACAATCCGACAGGCAGATAGACAAAAATAGTAAAAAATGATATTTTGGAGTAAATACTGTTCATACATGCATATGCATGTAGTAAATAGCGGTTACTTTAATATTACACACTCCGAATTTGTTTATTTGATGTTTATGAATAAGATTATACAAGTAACTTGTACGTTAGTGTATTAGGCCATAAGATCTAAATAAACCTTCAACCACACTTATGACGGCTAAACAGCATCGCTGCAACAAAATCAAAATACAATTATTGTTAAGTTGACGCTAAATTCAAAGGATTTTCTTTGCGTTGCTGGTAGTTGTGTTGTGATTGCAATGCCTTCACGATATGGTCAGTATTATCCATGCCATGATTGACGCCGACAGCACAAGTAGTCCGTTATTTAACTGTTCATTTTCAATACTAAATTGCAGCCGATCACTTTTTGTGATTATGGTGTAGTTGTGGTTGCTGTGTCGTTGTCATTCGTGTAATCCAAATCTAATAAAAAAAAACTTTTTTACTTGTTTCGTACCAAGTTTTTTCTTCCTAGTTTAAAATCCTTGAGATAAAAAATGTCCAAATTTATTTGTATATCACGTATCTTTCAATAAGACCAGGAGAATAATAAAGAACTAAAGATACTGTAACAAATCTAATCTTATCTTTAATAGCAGATATTACATCAAGCCCGCTGAGTTTCATTCGCGGGATCTTCTCAGTGTGTGGTCGAAATATAGTAGTTTATAATAATGTTGACGCGCATAAGTATCGCTTGTATGGTCCACATGTTTTTTTTTCTGATTCTGACAAGGACGCAGGTTACTTTTTATACTAAAATATAAATATTCGTGTGAGAGCTAGTTATTAATAAACATATTAGTAATATTTTTAGTTAAAAATATTGCTACCAATCAAAAGGATTTGAGCTGGAACAAGGGAATATTATGTTTAAGATCTGTTTCATTGCGTTTATAAACCTCATTTTCTTGACTAACGAAAATTTAAAAACCAGTTAGTAATTCTAAGTACATACATACATTACATATCTTCACGCCAAGTCCCTTACTGGGTAGGCAGAGAGTATCGAGTGCCAGACCTCACGATCCTGAAAAAACTGTCTTGCTTCCTTCACATTCATAACCCTTTTCATACAAACACGCCAGTTTCGGAGACTCTTGACACCACCGTCAGATAATATCCGATTGATCTGATCGTGAAATGTCAGCCTTGGTCTCATTATTAACTCTAATTCTGAGAAAACAAAGTTCCTCAATTGTAAGCATATCATATTACAATTACATCAGAATCTAACGAAAACACTCTAATTGGGACAGAAACAGATAAATTGAAGATTAAATATCAACATTGTAAGGTTTGTTTATTTTGAATTGATATGCTTAAGCTGGAATTGAAAACATACTGTCGCAAAATCTAAATAGCGTTGCTTCCATGTTCTCAATTTTATTTTATTTAAATGAAAGGATGTGACGACACTTTTGTTTAATTTATTATTTAGTCACATAGACTGCCCAATATTTTTTAATCAGACAAATCAAAAGTAGCTTCGCGCCTATATACCCGACGAGGTAGACACAGATACATTTAAGGGACCCACAATCAGTCGAAGACACTAAGATCCACGATGTGATGTGTGAATATGTGAGGCAAGGTGACAAACCTATCGCCAACCGGTTACATTTACAATCCCAAGCAAAGTTATTTTTAATTTGAAAATTAAAAAACGCATTTTCTTTTTGTTGCCTGACCCTGAAATCTAATCTGATACCTCAAGGAATCAACTACATCATCGGACCGCTAAACCAAAGAGGCGAGTTAGATCACGCACGCTAGAAGATAGTTTTTATGATATTGGAAGGCAAACAAGAAGACGGATTTTCTGGTGGTAAGAAATTCACGTCGGCTAGAGACACCAAAGATGGTAATGTTGGTTGGCAAGGTTGTCACCCTGAGGCCCGGATTTTAGGTCTCGTAAGTTTACCGGCTACCATACCGTTCAAACCGGAACAAGTCAACGGCAAGCACTGACTTTTTGGCGGCAGGATTAAGAATAGTCAGATGTCACGGTGTTAATTACGCTAAGCCTGTGCTCGCCTTTTACGAGCTGACTGGCAGGAAGGCAGATAGTCCAATCTACAAAGTGGTACCAATTCGGCGGAGTAACTGCGAAACCTGCTCAGCACTCAACATTAGCCAAAATGATTTAAATTATAAAATTTATTTAAATGTGGTGAACCAAAACACGAACGAATAAACAAATGACTGAATTTACAGTAAGGTTTTCGGTCACTGATTTTAAACAGCTGGGATTGCATAACATAAAATTTGTATGAAAATAAATAAAGAAAAGTATAAATTTTCAGGCGCTAGACATACTCAGGTAGCTAGACATACAACTGACCGAAGACACTAAGTCCCATAAGATCCAAAAGGATACATGTATGAGAAAACCTATTACAAAAATATGTATAGGTGTTATCGTTCACATGAGGTGATGCGTAAGGCAGATGGGAGGGGATAGAGCTAAATCCCACTGTAGCTTTCTTTAGAGAGTATCATATCCCTTATTGATCTGGGTAAATTAAAACCTATAATGTCTAGATTTACCTATTCCTGAAGCCAGAATGACAGTGTCAATCCCAGTCAGGTTTATACGGATCTCCTTTGTAGAATAGATCATTGGCCTTCCTGCCGTGTAGCTCGTAAAAGGAAAGCAAATGTTAAATGGGTCATTGCCAACAAGAACACGGGTAGTAGAATGCCATGCAGTGATTTGTCCGGGTAGTACTGTTAACTTCAGAAGTGCCTTGCGTCGCTATTCGGAGGCCGGACAAAGGCCTGTTGTGCAAGTCTATCGCCTACCCTTGGTAATGATCTATATTCAAACCTGTGTTCGCCTCATTCGAGCTGCCTGGCAGAGACACAGATGGTCTATACTATTAAGCGGACCCGAACCAACTTGGGGAAACTCAAAACATTTTTACATTTTTGAAGTGAAAACTTCTTTAGCGGCGTTGCGTACTTTTTTGGAATGGGTAAAAAACTTCTAAACTAGGATCTGATCGTCAGAACGTAAGACGGCGCATTGCACATGCGCGAATAAGACGGCGCGACACCTAAAATAAAACGTTGATTCGTTGCTGTTTTTGTATTGCTTAGATATTTTCGACGAGTACAGGATGCACAATGGATAACACGCCGCAATATACCTACCATTTCATTCTCACAGATAGCAGATACGTATAATATCAACAGACATTGCTCTATTTGTTCCATCTTGAAAATAACCTTTATGTGTAGACGAGCAATGTTCGTTGTACAAATAATATGACAACGCTCCTAGCCGAAAGCGAAGTTTTAGTATGTTTGTAAAGCGAATACTTGACTAATATACAACCTTATTTTTTGTGATGATTCTATATACTCGTAATATAAAAATCTGAGAACTCGTTGAGATTTGACGAAAGAAACTTAATCGTTCGTTTCCCCGTTTTTAAAATATGTTTTACACTTTGAAGATAGCATAAGGATAAACTATAAAATACCATTGTTGGTTTAATGACTTGTCTTTGTACATTTTTTTCTAAAATGTCTTTTATAATTTAAAGGAAAGACATAAAGATCTAATTTGAGGTAATATTGTTTGTGGAATAGCTTAATGTCACATGGACGAAGCTGCAGATGCAGACTGCAGGCATGTTACAAACCGGATTTGACCCAGCTCCGTTTTCCTGTTATTTTTACAGGCTCCTCGCCTATTGCATTTACATGCACCAGCCGCGCGTTCCCGTCCTCTTCATGCATATGGATGGGTTTATGCAAACGACGACTTGGCCTTTCAGTGAGTAAAAATATTTAATGTTTCGTAAACTTTATTTATATTTATCAGACTCATGTTGGTAATTATAAATCAAATTAAGATAAATCTTAGAAACTTATCTCTAGAATCACCTCTGAGGTCTAGCGGTCCAGGTATTGAACTTGACCTTATGAATTCCCGGGTTCGGTTCCCAGGTCGGGAAACAAAAAGAAAATTTGGTTTTTCCAATTACTACTAAAATAAATGTCGCTCGGGATTAGATATGTGCCCGGTTGCCAAAGGCTTGCCACCACATTGTGGGACTTGGGTCGTCGTCGTGGTCGTGGGTGCCTTTGTTGTGAGATATGGGCGTAAAGATACTAAAATAATAAAATTAAAAAATAAGAAACCTATTCCTTTTATAAATAAATTAAAAAATTAGCCTGTGTTCAATGTAGCTACTCGATCTCGCAAACTTTCTAATAAAAAAATCCGCATCCCCATCGAGGGCATCCATTTATAAATAACTATGCCACAAAGAGACACACACACCCGTCAAACTTGATACTCCTCTTTTCAATCGGAGGTGAAAAATCTGTATTTTTCACCTCCTGTGACGACGACTTGGTGGCAACCTTGAAAGTGAGGTTTTCATTGAAAAACAGAATTTTTAAAACCGATTTAGAAATGTCGGAGAAATCATATAATACATAAAAATATAGATGTGGAGCATATAGCCTATTGTTAGTATGTCAAAAACGTTAATTATGTGACGATGACTTGAAAATAAAATTGTAAACTAAATCAAAAGTTTATTTATGTAAACCTTACGGATAATTATTTAAATCTACTACGTTCGCAAAATGAAAAATCTTGTTGCTTAAAATGTAGTATGAGATAAGTCTACAAATATATTTTCTCACTTCTAAAGCAGCTTGTTACTTCTAATCCTAATATATAGTTCGTCCAAACAGACTGAGCCTTCGTACTTCGTAACGACGACTTTGCACTACTTCGAGAGAGTCCGTAAAGTTTGCAATTTCTGACAATATTGAAAATTAAGCTTCTACATCTATGATACTGAGAAGTCTAACTTTTGCTTTGAAACATTGGAAATATTTATCATTTGATATTTCCTATGATGACACGTACAGTGATAGAGTTGAAATGCTTTATAGGTATTGTATTACCTTGCCTTGGGTTGTGACAACCCCACGTTCAGAAAATAATTATATTTAACGGACAAGACAGGAAACATGCATCCAACTCTCCTGATATAAGAGATAGCCGTGGTCTATAGACACCATAGATGTTACAGGCTCTGTCTCGTGGCTGGGATATTACGTCTAATGTGCAAGTCTGTACCGGCCACCATATCCGAATCGAAATATGACACTGTCATTATAGCGGCAAGAATAGGTAAGGCGGTGAAGAATAGGTAAGTTCTTTCTTAGGACTCTACCATCAGTGGTTTTGTTGGTAAAGACCGATCAAACTTATCCCCGTCTCTTACGAGCTAGTAGGCAAGAAGACAGATGGTCTATTTTACACAAGAGACCCGCACCGACATATGGAACTAAAGAATATGGTTACTGGATTTGTTCACTTGTGAAGACAATCAGATTAGTTCACTTGTGCAGTTAGTCAGTTTCCCCGTGTTGGTCCGGGCTCCGTTGCAGAATAGACCATATGCCTTCCTGCCAGGCAGATCGTGAAGGGCGAGCATAGGCTTACCGTCATTAACACCGTGACATCTGACTAGGTGGTAGAGTTTTGCAGAGACTCACCCGGATTGGTACCATTGCTTTACCTATTCCTGCTGCCATAACGTCTTGACGTGTTCCAGTTTGGTGGCTAAGGTAGCTGGTAAACTTTTGCTAGAGGCCTAACATCCCAGCCTCAGGTTTGCAACGCACCATACCACCTTTGGTGTCTCTAGGCGGCGTGAATTTCTTACCATCAGGAAATCCGTCTACTTGTTTGCCTCCCAATATCAAAAAAGTCAAGTCTACTTGGTAGAGTGCTGTACAGCAGCTGGCCAGAATTTTCACCACTTTCTTCCGTATTCCAGACATGACGTTGGTCACCTCTGTGGTCTAGCGGCTCAATTGTTGGACTTGATTGCATGAGGCCCCGGGTTCGAATCCCGGGTTGGGCAACAAAAAGAAAATTGGGTTTTTCCAATTTACTAATTTAAAAAAAAAGTTGTTCGGGATTGGAAATGTGCCCGGTTGGCGATAGGCTTGCCACCTATCATATTGTGGGACTTAGTGTTTTCGGCTAGTCGTGGGTGCACTGATTTTGCCTCTGCCTACCTCTTTGGGGATTTGGGCGTGACGATACTTTTGAAGACGTTGGAGCTAGCCACTTCCTTTGCTTGGTCTAAATGCAAGTAGCCAGAAAACTACTCGCGCGAGATGTTTATCTTCCCAGCCCCTGGTTGCATGGTCACTGCAAGCTTTTATTTGGTTATCAACGCATCAGGTTCGGATAGTCGTGGGTGCCCTGGTTGTGCCTCTGTCTGCCTAAGATACTAACGCATCAGGTACATTACCTTCTGTGCTTTAGTGTGATATATATTTTAATATAAGCAAATACAATTTATATTTACTAGCCTCTGGTATAAAAATGGGTTAATGATAAATTTATTAGTACATATTTCAATTATATCTTCAAGCCAAGTTCCACGGCATACAGCATTGTCCTCTCTGCATCGATTAGTCTTTTTACATAATTTTTTCCGGTTTTGAAGTCTTTGACTTAGGATAAGTTCCGATTAATTTACTATTAAAATTTAAATAATGAATTTCTTTCTCCCTCAAATTTGTGTAAGTTGAGTAGCTTCTTTTAAGTGTGTACATGAAAAAAACTTAATATTAAGTTTGAAGTACTTTAATTTGGTTGTAGTTGCCGGGGAGTTTGTTTTGGTTGCCGGGGAGTTTGTTTCGCCGTTTCTTGTCCCGACGGGCTAGGTTTGGAAACGGTGGTAGTGTACGGTAGATAGGACTAAAAATTAATCTACCTTTAAATTAATTTATAACAAATTATGAAACTTATATTCATAAATAAATAAAATGTTTATTAAAATGTAAATAAGGGCTGTGATTTAAATGTACATTTTTATAGAAATATGTAACTTTTTAAAATTAACTAAATATTTGCACACCACAATGTGGTAGAATATGTTGTATTCTTGAATATCTTTATAACAACTTTTTAACACACATATTCCGCAAATAAATAATTTTCATTTCATTTCATTAAAATCTTTCAAATCGACATGGTCGGAATGTTACGGTTTTAGTGATTTTTTATCAAGCGTTTACTTATTGTTGTCGTTAATTGTATTGACATAAATTTTATAAACGCAAGTTTTTAAATTTGTACATTTTACTAGCTAAGACAATAGACGTTGTCCTAACTATGAATGTTGATTTTTTCATATGAAACTTCTCTTGAAAATTACTAACCAATAAATAATTAGCAAAATTGCGTTCAGGTGTGATCCGATATCTATAGGAAAGTATTAGAACATCTGTTAGCAAAACTCAAAGATTTCTAATTTATTTAAGTAACACTAGCCGATCCGGTGCACTTCGTATGTCTTTAAATTGCCAGCTACTGACAGCTTGTATGTGAAAAAACAAAGTATTATTTTTTCTTCTTTTCGATGCAATTTTCCCGATTGTTTTCTGCATAACAGCCTTCTCCTGACAATAGCTAATACACAAGAAAAGAATCAGCGAAATTGGTTCATCCGTTCAGGCGTGATACGTTGACCACGGGAAATAGGGATTCATATTATATAAGACTAACGGCAATGTATAATTATTTAAATACAAAAAAGATAAATCAGACTTTAATTTCATATTTTTTTATTACTTCATTCTGGTTATAAAAAAATGTGCATCATCAAGTACAGGTACTTCAAAAACCACAAGTATTGACTATCTAATTTGGAATTACGATGTACCTCACGAAAAAAGAATAAAATAAATAATTTTAAAATAAGTAGAGCCTTCCGTTTGACCGCATTTAACGTAGAGCAACGTGAATTATCGATGGCCGGGTAATTATCAATCGGCTTGATTCCTTGGCGTTGCGTAGAGATATTGGGCCACTTATTTATTTCTACCGCATCTATCATGAGGAATGCTCTGAGGAGTCAAACCAAACGGTTTGATTCCAGCCGCTGATTTCCACCTTCGGACATCGCGTCACAGTTTAAGTACCATGCCCATTATCCTGATGCGTAGCGATCTACACCTGTGCGATTCCGAAGACATTTCTTATCCAGCACAACACCTTTGTAGAATCAGTTACTGACGGCGGTATTCCCAAACGAATATAACTTCAAAACCTTCAAGCAAAAAGGGTACTTATCTTTTAAAGGTAGGCAACGCATCTGTGACACTCCTGGTGCTGAGCGTGTCCGTGGGTGGCGGTGATCACTTTTCATCAGATGGTCACCTGATATCAGGATATGGAGGATGATGATCAGGTGATACTTACTCGTTTGCCTCATCTTGTATAAGGAAACAAGAGCAAGCGAGTCACTGGGGCAAGTTGGAGCAAGTTGCTCACGCATTTATAAACTTAAAGATAGTAGGTAATACATGTTTATACTACAAAAAATCGGTTTCCCAAGATTCATTCAACGCCTAGTTTGGGAGCCCCTGGTGAATCATGTCAACAGAATGAAAAAGATAAGCAGTACTGATCTCCAAATAATTCAAATGTCATTTTTCTCTTTGACAATTATCCCTAAAAAGTAAGGCAGAGACACAACCACGGCATCCACGACTAGTCGAAGACACCAAGTGATAAGTGGTAAGCCTATGGCCAACTGGACATATATTCAATCTCGGGCATCGTCGTTTTTGTTAAAAATTGATAATACTCATTTACTATTTATTTTTATTGCCCGACCCGGGGATCGAACCTGGAACGACAAGAAGTTACGTCCAGCTCTGGACCCCTAGTTATCAAAGGCGATCATCTACATATTATTATCTATCATAATAAATACCGTAAAATAATATTGTTTTGATAATTTTCTTTGCATTAAATGAATCCATTGCTAGCAACTTAAATTATTCCATTTTAAATGAAATCTACTCAGTTATGGTTTCTTTTAAAAAAATTAATCAAAAGTTTAACTTTGTAATAGCCAAAACACACTGCATTAATAAACAAAACTTCGTTTACGTGTATTGGTTTAATATCCCCAGAGTAAATTCATTGTTCCAACATGCGTTCTACCCTCTGCCTAGTTAAATACTAGTTAATAATTGCACAGATAGTCTGAATTGTTGGACAAACTGTAACTTCGTCAAAGGGATTGTGCTAATTTGATTTCAATGTTCGCCGACCACAAGAGAACTGTATTGTACCTATGACATACGATAATGAAACTAAATCTTGCATTGTGTACTCTGGCGGCCATTTGTGACAATTGAGATTTGATGGAGGTGCTTCACGGTAATGGAGGTGCTTTAAGGTATTTTATGACGTTCAAAACAAAACAAGAGAGATTTTCTGAAGATAAAAATTGCAACTCGATTATAGACACGAAATGGGAGAGTTCATTCTTGTATGATTGTTAAAGAAGAAGAACGAAGAAGAACACGTACTAAGGTTTAACTTTAGGTTAGTCTTTTCTTTCTTTTTGAAGGAAAAGATTTCCTGATGATGAGAGTACTTGTGTAAATAAAACGTGCTTTGTGTACCCTGGCGAACATTTGTAATGTTTTAAATGCATTAAGTTTACTAAGGATTTTTTTTTATTTTTAACGTCACTAAAAAGAAGGCATCCTGATGGTATAACGCTAAAATAAAAAATCTTGATAAAAAAATGATAAGAAGAGAAAAGGGTCTGTGGTCTAGCGGTCCAGCGTTGGATTTCATATCTTTAGGCCGGGACCTAATTTTTCGATACTCGGGTCGGGTGACAAAAAAAAATAAAAAGTATCTATTTATAATTTTCTAATAAAATTTACGTTGCCCGGGATTAGTTATAGGCTCGGTTGCTGATAGGTTTGCCACTTATCAGATTGTACTAACAAACTTCGGCTAGTCATGGGTACCCTGGTTGTGCCTCTGCCAACCTCTTCGGGGATATAGGTGTGAAGATACTTCTTGTTTAGGAAAAAAAGGGGTTTTGTGATTTCGACGTATCTGTGTGTGTCTGTTTGTGTCATTCGTCAACCTTTTGACGTGTCTGTGTCATCGGTAAATTTAATTTGAAAGCTGATGTTATAGATTTTGTCGGAGATTAATGAACATTTTTAATTATATGGTTGTAATCATAGTGTTATTAAGAAACGAATTGACACTCGCCTCCGACAAAGGTAGATCAGTTTGTATATTTTCGTTGGAAAAATAGTTAACATAATTTACCTGTAATGTTTATTTTCCTATATGTGTTGCCACAATACCCAAAACGTTTTTAATTCTCAATGCACATAACAAAGTGTACTATTGTTCCAGTTCCACAATAATATCCAATTTGAAATGGTCAGCAATTGTACATAATTACTCACTCTAATAAACCCTGGGATCATAAACTTTGAACATTAACTATTACCACGATTAGATAAAACATGTCGCACACAAACATTAACTTTTTGTTTTATTGCTATACATTTAGTTTTTTAAAATCTTATTTAACAAGCTATTATTTTAACGTGAAATGTATAAATGTTTGTTCGGCTTTAGTCTTGCAAGATGTACCGAGAGAGGTGAAATTTTATACACATGTGTAAAATCAGATCACAATGCAAAGTTATTACAAGCTGATCTGATGATGAAATCGAAATGGGAACTACTAAAACTCCTAACTTTATCCTATCGTGTTTGGACTTATTGTAATAGTACATCTCAAGTATGCTGCTTGGAATAGCCATTACAAATAGAAGCTTATGACATAAACATTTTTTTATTAAAAAACTTATTCTGATTGAAGCAAGTTACTCGAGTCAATTATTTTTATTTATCTATTAATTCTGTCATGAAGAAAGAATGGCAGATGAAAAATTTACAAAACAAATGCAACTATGGATGAATGGAGGTGCCCGGAGAGACCTCTGTTGACAATTGTTCGAATTTTATGAGTTATTTATAGTTAGTAACAAGATTGTCCGAAACTAATGTGTTTGCATGAAAAGAGTATTAAATGTGAAGAAGCCAGTCTTCAAAAATCGTGATTGGGACACGATATTCTTTGCCTACACCGTGAGGAGCTTGGCATGAAGAAATGTATTACATACATGGCATAAATACGCTTAAAGATGAGCTCTCTTTTCACTTTACCTCATTCGAATCAATAACTGATACTGCGTAATTAGCTCTACGTTGAGTAGTCGGTAAGTTTACTTAAGCAATGCCCTTATATGGCGCTGTACTCGCTAGCGTCTCCGTCAATCATTCTATATAAACACTTAACAGCGAATCTACTAGTAGTTAGCTACTAGGTAGGTAGTAAAAAACTTTTAACAGCGCCTCCACTGGTAGCTAAGAGAATAAAATTTCCAGACCAGAGCCCTTACTATGACTTGACGGCTTGTTAAGTTTACTATACTTCCTACCGTCTGTGTAAATTATTAGTATGAAAACTTTGAACAGTGACACCACTGGTAATCTTTACTTTTCCACATTATTATTCTTTTGTTGGAAAGTATAAGCGTTGTTTTAAAAAGTGTGTTTATTTTGGTATACAACCAAGAGCTGATGATGAACTATAAATGACTACACAGTATGAAACAAAGTCGTTTTTTCTGTCTCTATGTCCCTTTGTATGCTTAAATGTTTAAAACTACGCAACGTATATTAATGGGTTTTTTTTAATAGATAAAGTTATTGAAGAGGAAGGTTTATATGTATATTTCCTAATAGTGCTAAGCTGGGGCGGACTGCTAGTCTATACTTCTATACTAATATAATAAAGAGGAAAGGTTTGATTTTTTGTTTATTTGAAATGAATAGGCTCCGAAACTACTGGACCGACTTCAAAAATTTTTTCCCCTTTAGAATTCTACATTATCCCTGAGTGGCTTTGGCTTTTTTTCATCAAAATCGATGCAGCAGAAGCCAAGTTAGGCAGACGAAGCTGCGTGAAACTGCTAGTTCTACATAAATGTCTAACATTTACGTCGCAATTTCTAAGTCTAATGACAATTTTAGGCTGAAAAACGTACATTTTTCCTTCAACCCATTTCAGTCTAGCTGTACAATTGAAACACGATGACTATTCAAATCTATTAGTTACTAGATACTACAAAGATTGACAAAGCAGATATAAAATGCGACTGTGGATGGATGTAGGTACCCGGGGAGACCAAGGCTGACATTTCACGATCAGATCAATCGGATATTATCCGAGGGTGGTGTCAAGAGTCTCCGAAACCGGCGTGTTTGTATGAAAAGGGTTATGAATGTGAAGGAAGCAAGACAGGTTTGTCAGGATCGTGAGGTCTGGCACTCGATACTCTCTGCCTACCCCGTAAGGGACTTGGCGTGAAGATATGTATGTATGTATGTATGTATTAGTTACTACGCCTATCACGTAAAAGTTAAAACCTAAATCTGTGGGTTCGGACATAAAGACTAAAGCCGATCACCGAAAAACTGCGTTAAACTGCGTAAAACTGAAACACAATGAATTTCATTTAACACAAAATAGAATTAAAACGATAACCCTTTATTTTTAGATCCAAATATCTCCTTCGTGGTTTTATGGTCTGGTATTGGTCTGGACTACATGAAGACTCAGGTTCGATTCCCGGGTCGACTCAAAATGGTTTTTTCTCTTCAATTTTATAGTAGCAGCAACGGTGTTTTGGATTGGATAAGTACCGTTAGTCGGTTAGCGACGGGTTTGAGACGTATAACATTGTGGAAATCAGTGTCTTTGGCTAATCGTGGGTGCAATGGTTAACAATATATTAATGAGTACGTGCGTGAAGATACTTTCTTTCTATATTTCTTTCAAATCCTTGAAAAAGTAAAAGCTAACCCAAGCGAACCGAAACATACATTCAAGCAATAAGCTCAAGCTTCGAACTTAACTAGGTAAAGTACTTTTAACATATATTGTAATGCCTAGATTTCTTAGATCCGTCGTTTACTTTCCTAATACGTTTACTATATAATATAAATATTCCGCCTTTGATTTGAATATTAAAAACACCAAGTACAAAAAAAAATAAGTGTTTTTCTTGATTGCGCTCGGATTTCGTCATCAAATAGAGATAAGGTGGGTATAGGATTGCCTAGGGAGTATTATCTCTAGTTAACAATAAATTTAAAAGTGTCGAACATATAACCTTCTTTTTGGCAAATCGGTTAAAAACAATCATAGTAACGATCAATCAAAAGACAGAATAACGGATATTTTCAAAAATGAATTTTCTTAAAACAAAAGTTTTAGAAGAGACCAAATTTCTGCATAATCCTTCAACCACGTCGTTCCTGAATTATTTCGTTACAGAAGTTATAAAAGCTTTCAAAGTATTTAATGTTATACGAAGTGTCAAATTTCGTTAGTATTGTCTTTCGCTGTTTCGATGAAAATAATTTATTTTCGTCGTGGCAGGATTTAGGCAGTTATATAATATGTATTCTAATTCTTCTTTTGTTAGGGGGATGTATTGTGAAATAGTAACAAGCAATACCAATATTCACCATTGTCATGTTTCAGTATAGAGAGTAGCGTAAATGACACAAGAGTTTAGAGACCTCAGATTTATGTTGGCAATGCACCTTTAACATATCAAATATGTATGGTATTTCCCTGCGAGATATGATCCGTAATGCGGTGATCCGCAAGAGAACGAGAGAAACCGACATAGTCCAGAGAGTCAGCAAGCTCAACTGACGACGGGCAGGCCACATTATATTCACTGGGGAAGAAAGGTTCTCGAGTGGCTTCCCTGCACCGGAGGACGTAGTGTTGGACGACCTCCCACCCGGTGGTGATGTTCTGGTCACAGTCACGGGGAGCCGCAGGTTACAAGCGGCTTGTGGCGCTCTTTGGGGGAGGCCTATGTCCAGGTGTAGACGTCCTCCGGCTGATGCTGATGATGAACAAAGATCTTGGATAAGTGGAATCCCGCCCTAAGACACTTGCCTTGCTTACTCTTATTACACTATACTATATATTCTGTCGAGTCTTATAAGACTTTGCTTAATATCGCATAATTTAATAGGCTTTTCAACGACAAACGTATTAAACTCTTGGGACCTTGTTAAAAAGCAAATCTGTGTATTCTTCTAGCGATAATGGCTTCAACAGCTTCATCAAATTCTTAACGCCCTTATCCTCGAAGAAGTAGACAAAAGCACGACAAGGTACAAAGTTCCAAAACGTGATAGGTGGTAAACCTATCGCTAACCGGACACATATTCAATCCCGGACAACATTGTTTTTTATTAGAACATTGAAAAAAAAAAAATATTTTTGTTGCCCGACCTGAAGTTTGAGTCCGGAACGTCAAGTCCAACACCCAATCGCCCGAATAAACCGATTTTGAATTTGTGAGTCTGTGTGTGTTGTGTATTTGTGTATGTCTGTCTGTATCATCATAACTTTTGATTGAATGGACTGATTTCGATGCAATAATTTTGTGTTTGAAATATTATGTGGTCCAGATCATTCTTGGGTACATAACATATAGGTTTTGTCGTGTTCATTAAAAAAAATTTCAATATCATTTTTAATTACTCAATTAATTATTCAGAATTAACTCTTTTACTGTTTCATTATAAGTATAGATAGCTATTCAACCTATCACAATGTAAGACTAAAGTACCTTAGGCTAGTCGTAGGTGCCCTAGTTGTACATCTGCCTAGCTCTGTACAAATACGAGCGAGAAAACACGATTTTAAATTCGTTATTGGACTTATTACTCTTCTGCAGTCCACTACAATTAAACTCTATAAATTTTAAATCTTTACTATTTTCTCACTCGGTTGAATACTAAACTAAATTTTAAATGTAAATTGATTCATCCAAAACCGATGTTGCTTGTTGCAATCGTTTCATTTAAAATAAATGGAAGTTCGAAGAAGTTTCAAGTAATTGCAATTCATAGAATTCTCTGTTGATATTTACCTCAAGAGTACACAATTATTCAAACCATAGTTGGTGAAGGAACTGCGGCAATATCCTTTATTCTTAATTAAAGTAAACAAGCCCAGTGTTAAAATCTTATTTACTCCTGAACAGATATAGGTGAACTTTATTTTCCGATTTATGTGTAACAGATTTATTATTGACTAGCCAACCCGGCGAACTTCGTTCACTTTGCCCTCTATACTCTCTGCCACATTTAAGGGGGACTGGGCGTGAATATGCGTATGTATATGTAGGATGACCTGTACGTTCAAATATTTCCTTTCTTTCCAGATTTAAAATTATTTGGTATCTATAAACTGGTTAAACTAAAAACTTATGACTTTTACTAATATGCAAAAAAAATACGTAAAACATGCACTACAAGACAAAAAAGGAATAATCAAAATCGGACTACACGTTAAGCATCATCCAGACGGTTGTAATCATGCCCCAATCACGCCTTCTACAAAAGTGACCTTAGTGGAAAGTTTGTTTGAAACATACCAAAATTTGGATTAAATCTACGTTCCACACGGACGCAAACTAATGTTTACAAACAATGACTTAATTCGTGTGGAACCCCTATTAATGAATTATAGAGCAATTCACATTTTGATTTTTAATCATTTACTACATAAACCTATTTAGCAAGCGGTATGAAAAGCCTCTAACCTTCCTGGGAACATTAACCTACCTGCCTTATTTTGTTCCGAGCGGTTCAGATTTGGTTTGAATCGCTGTCGGGTTACAGACAGATATATATACGATAGACAGAAAGACGAAAATTCTAAAATTGCTAGGTTTGTGTTCACAGTTCACCTTTTTTCAACCTTTCCCTTTTTTATAACTATATCTTTAATGTACAGAATTAACTCCTCTAAATTAGTAATTAAATGAACATTCAAAGTAGGTACTTTAATTTATAGCTACTTAAGACGTACAAATCGCTAAATATTTATTTTATCTTACCCCAGAAGCTGTTTATTCATGTTATACACAGATAGATATTATTTAAACCCTTTCAAATATACGTAAACGTAACAGTAGCTATTTTCATTATAAAACAGATGATGCAATTTTAATTAATTCTGATATAGACCTTGAAACGAAATGAAATTTATTTATTTGCGGAAAATGTGTATTAAAAAGCTGTTACAAAGATATTTAAGCATACCAACATATTCTACCATTTTGTGATGTGCAAATATTTAATTAAATTTGAAGAAATTAAATATTTAAACGCATTTTGACATTTAAATCACAGCACTTATGTATATTTTATTATATGTTTTATTTATGTTGCTAACTTGCTTAAGGATATAAGCCACTTTTTAGCGCAAAATCCAAAAGAGTACCCGAACACAACTATACTGACGGCACACTATGATGGCCGATTTGACATTCCTATTACCAAAAACAACAATTGTATTTTTTTTGAAGTGAAACTTCTTAAGAATCGTTGTGGTTTCAAACCGGATGCAACAGAGAAAACGACAGGTAAGAGACACTAATACAAAAATTTCTGGGATTATATATATTCGTCCCATTCTTTTGTGGATTTACTGAAGTTTCACTTTTATCGTGTGTGAATCGCACACACCTTTTTTCATTGAAACTTTTAAATGAGTTATTACTTGGCATTCTAGTAATAATTACTAAACTTATCAGTTCGACTCTTGTTTGTATTCGTATCAGTAATGTATTCAGGCTCACTTACCTTTTGTTATGTGTCAAACCGGCCAACATATCGCGCCGTAAGTATAACTTAAATGTAACTTTGAGTTGTTAGTGAAGCTGTGGGCAACAACTAGTGTTATAATGAACTTACCTCTGTGGTCTAGCGGTTCAGCTGTTGGACTTGACTGCTTGAGGTCCCGGGTTCGAATCGCGGGTCGGGCAACTAAAAGAAAATTTGGTTTTTCCAATTAAAAAAAATGTTTTTTGAGATTGGACATATGTCCGGTTGGCGATAGGCTTGCCACGGATCACATTGTGGGACTTAGTGTCTTTGGCTAGTCGTGGGATGCTTGGTTTTGCCTCTGAATACAACTTCGGGAACGTGGGCGTGAAGATACTTTCTTTCTTTTTTCTTTTACTTTCTTAATAAACATAAAGAACGTAAGGTGAGCAAGGTATACTAGGCAACTTCTTACACACAAATATACTTGTCAATTGTAATACTCGTATATGTGGGCCTAAATGACGTCATTTATATTCAAATACTTTTATGGAACCGTCCTACAGAAGGCAGGAAGTTGGAATTAGAAGTTCCTTTGGATTGTTCACTTGAAACTTATGCCATTGAAACTTATTGAGAGTCACTTATTGGCGGCCGATTGAGGACTGAGCGACAAGTTTCATCTATTTTGTAGGTATAACTAGTTATTATTTATAGCTTTTCCTACTTTGTGAAGATTACTGTAGATGAGGTTTTATGCTTTACAATCTGACGGATCACATGATGGTAAGAAATGCAATTCG
>NJDC01000327.1:61395-72495 GCA_002245475.1 Calephelis virginiensis | reverse complement strand
CCCGCAACGACCGCGTTAGCTGCAAAAAATCAGTAGAGATAGCAGTTTTGTTATTAAGTCGATCTTTTATCAACACAAAAAACGATAAATGAATGAAAAATAAAAATGACATTACAGAGCTAGGTGCATAGTTAATTCATACGGGTTGTACTTTCTGAGTTGCACAAAATGCATACATTTATATAACCGATCTAATCATTGATGAGTGAAAAATGTATGCTTTATTAAGTATAACTCAAAAACCTCTAGTTGGATCACAATGAAATTAATGTAGGACCATCTCGGATTCATGTCCTATCTTTTTAAAAAAGAACCATCAAAATCGGTTAGCTATTGACGGAGTAATCACGTAACAAACATATAAAAAAACACAGTCGTATTCTCAACACGACTCCTCTTTTTCTTAGAGTCGATTAAAACTGTAAGAAAAATGCTTTCGGTTGCTCACAATTTCCTTCTAATAGCTGTTTAAATAACAATATTTATTTTAACTAATTGACAATAGTTAAAAGCTTTTTCATACTCGCAAAATAAGTACACATTCTGAAAAAGTTAAAGTTAATAAATTTATCGAGCACAAGAACTATAACAAAACTCCCTTACTTTGCTGACATATACAATACATTTCTGATTTCTATATTTTTAAACTTCGAATAACAAACAATTAAAAAATTAGGTAATGATCAGAGAAATTACGGATTCTGATTGTGTAATTAAGAACACTAATTCGTTAATTTTGGTTAATGCAATTTTCTACTAATTTTTAGAGGCATAATTTTTTCTTGGTCGATTTTTCGTTACCTACTAACCAGACGGCCTAGGGTCATTAATCCGACAGTAATTCAATAAAATATGTTACAGTTATTAAAATATGAAATAACTTGAATAAAGGTCCAGGCTCCTTTGCAAAATAAAATATCTGCCTTTCTGCCAGGCAGCTTGTAAAAGGCGAGCATCAGCTTACTGTCACTAATACCGCAATATCTGACTAGGTGGTTGAGTGTCGCAGCGACTCTCCCAGATTTTACTTACCTATTCCTGAAACCATAACGTTAGCACTTGACGTTGCCGTGTTCCGGTTTGGAGGATAAGGTAGCCAGCAAACTTACTTCTGTTCGAGGCCTAATATCCCGGTCTCAGCATGGCACTGAACCTTTACCACCTTTGGTGTCACTAGGCGGCGTAAATTTTTTAATATCAGAATAACCGTCAGCTTGTTTGTTACCCAATATCATAAATAAAGTAAATTTATATGCAGTGTCTCTCTGTCAATATTTATCTTTATTGACTAACGGCCAATATTAATAACCCACCTAAGATAACATCGTGCTATTTTAGATCAGTTGTATAGTAACCGCTGATATTTTTCAATAATTAACTAATATCTTTGCATTAAAACTCTAGAAGGCCTACCTTTATCTATAGATATTTATTTTTTCTTATCTTCTTTTTTTATTATTCTATACAACTTTTAACATAACTACTGCCCTATAACTTGTATTAATTTTCTGAGGAAAAGGGAAATATTAATGACAAAAATAACTTTGGTCATGGTTCACTTGGTTTTTCAATCATTATATTGGAGCTTACAAATTGGATTGAGTTTCTATTGAAAAATGGAAATAGTAGAAATGATACGAACTAGAAATTGTAATGAGGAATTCCCCACAAAAGGTATGGACGACCTGGCTTGGATTTGTGATCTTGATTAATTATTAATAAGGGTATCAAGATAGACAGTCAATAGACTTTCATTTTGATTTTAGATCAATGGTTCTTAAACTTCTGTTATCGAAACACTTAATTAACTTTTTATAAAAAATGACAGATAAAAGATTGACAAAGCAGATACACAATGCGAATGTGGATGGATGTAGGTACCCTGGGAGACCAAATTGACATTCCACGATCAGATCACTCGAATATTATTCGCGGGTGGAGTCAAGAGTCTCTGAAATCGGCATGTTTGTTTATGAAGGGTAATTAATGTGAAGGAAGTCAGACAGGTTTGTCAGGATCGTAAAGTTTGACACTCGATACTCTCTGGCATTAAGATATAAATGTATACTTTGGTATCATACGAGTACATCAGAGTTACTTATAATTTTAATTTATTTATTTTGTATTTTTTTTTAGGTAAAAACATTTTTTTATGACATTGGAAGGCAAACAAGCAGACGGATTTCCTGATGGTAAGAAATTCTCGCCGCCTAGAGACACCAAAGGTGGTAATGGTGCGTTGCCAACCAGAGGCCGGGATGTTAGGGCTCGAGCAAAAGTAAGTTTACCGGCTACCGTACCCTCCGAACCGGAACACGTCATGACGTTATGGCGGCAGGAATAGGTAAGGCGGTAGTACCAATCCGGGTGAGTCGCAAAAATTTTTTAATAGACGACAGCAAATTACTTTAACAAATCAATTGTAATGAACATACTATTAATTAACTAAATTGTAATGTACATGCTATTGATTAATATGACAATAAACAACAATCGAAAAGGAAAACGACATTATTATGATTATAGCATTGCTCATCTTCTTATTTTTATTGATATATTTTAGCTAAATCTTCTGAAATTTATCGCTCGTAACTAGTACGATGCTCTGCATCAACTATCCCGTATTGAGATTTACCACCTAGCCTATTCTTGTCGCTAGAATGTCAGTATCATGTTTCGGTCTGCAGAATAGATAGGGTAGCCAGTGGGCAAATGATCTATTCCACAAAAGGGAACAAGACTAACACAAGAAAATTAAAGAATCTCGATCACTAGGCATAAAAAGAGTATCTTCAAGCCCGTATCAACAAATAGGTACGCAGAGGTACAACCAGAACTCTCATAGCGGAAGACATTCAGTCTCACAATGTGATATATGGCAAGAATAATGACAACCGGGCACGAATCCAATCCCGGGCAACGTTGGGTTTATTAGATAATTGAAAAAACACATTTCGTTTTTGTTACCCGACCAGGGAATCGAACCCGAGACTTCACGAAATTATGTTGACACCGGACCGCTAGACGACAGAGGCGATGGTAAATAATATAAATTGTATCGAATTAGTAGCATTTGGAAAATGTCTCAGCGGACACATTGCGATAACTCTATTTGAGTTAAGAATTGATATAATTAATTAACTTGTGGAGACATCAACACTAAGCAATATTAGATGGATAAATTATAAAGGTATTATTGATATACATTTGGTAGAAATGATGTGGACTGAATCCTCGTCGAATTTCAAAGGGAGCGAACACCGACAGGCAGGAACATAAGAGCCAAAAAAAATTAAAACTGACTCAAACAAAATTCAGAAAAGTAGCAAAGTTGTGTGTATAGAAGTAGAAATGTTACGCAGACTCGTACAAAAGATCTTTTTATGATGTCCGCAAGGCATAAAGTTTTTTAATTTCCCACGGGATAAGAGATTGAGAGCATTTATATTTTAACCATAAACTTGACGTATTTCCGAGGCTTAATTACAAGAAAGTCCAAATTTAGTTTCAATGCATGTAATTGGATGGATAAGTTGATTTTTTTTATCCTTGAACCCGCGAGGAGTTACTATTTATATTGTAATCACTCTAATTTCATTTGCCAAATTCTATAAACTTGACTACCCGAGGAAAGGGTTTTTAGTGTCTTTCATAAATTTTCCGGTCAACCTATTTTTCACACCGGAAAATGACAGTGAGAAGTGAGAGAGGTGGAGTTGATAATATATACAAACAAACCTCTTGCTTTTTTCAATCTGCTATAAAGGAAAGAAGTGGCATAAATTGAAGATGGAGTCCGGGCTTCATTAACACGTTTAATGTACATGTGACCATGCCGACGGTATTTTGGAATAAGTTTCAAGGAAACTGCAGCTATTAACGACCTATCAAAAAATTGCAATTATCACAGACCTATTTAATTATTTTCATTTCTTTCTTTTCATATTAAGATTTAAGATGTTAAACGTTAACGAACCACTCGTGGTTATGCTTTGCACGCTTGGTTTGCTTCCTCTGTCCCTAAGTCCCTTTGTATGCTTAAATCTTTAAAATTACGCAACAAATTTTGACGCGATTTTTTAAATAGATACTGTGATTGAAGAGGAACGTTTATATGTAAATTTCATAACCGTGCGAAGCTGGGGCGGGCTGCTAGTATTAATATCTTAAATCTTTCTAAATAAGAAAGAAAAGAAAATTAGTAAGATGGGTAGGTGATATCTCAAGTTTTTACAAGGGTCGTTAATAACTGCAGCTACCTTAATAGGAAATACGTCTGTTTGTCTTCCAAATCCATTAAACACTAAATCTGATCCGAGTTCCTATCAGAGTGAAGGAAAAAGGAAAGAATTCAAATTCCTTGATATAAAATTTACTTACCAACAAAAATTTAGTAATTGATATCTAACCGTAGATTTATTGAAATTTGCCGTTTATAAAAAAGGCATTGTGATGTTTATTCTTCTATCATTTGAATTCGAAAGGCATAATAATTGTTCAAACAAGAATTTGGGTCACTGTAACAGTAGAAGACATATTATTATTAGATATTATTCTTTGTGAAATAATGGTGTTTGAAAGAGACGTAGGCAGAACGGATGTAAGAGTTTTGGTTGATGATATAGTGCTGGAACAAGTGAATGAAATTGTATATCTTGGTTGTGCTTTTAGCAGGGATGGAAGGTACACCGCGGATGTAGAGAGGAGAGTGAGTGCAGGGAATAGTGTGAATGGAGCGTTGGGTAAGCTATTCCAAAGCGAGGTTTTAAGTCAAAAAGCTAGACTCGCTTTGCATAATTCTGTGCTTATTCCAACGTTACTGTATGGAAGCGAGAGTTGGGTATGTCAGAAAGAGCATGAAAGTAGGATAAATGCGGTCGAAATGAGAGCACTACGGAAAATCTGTGGTGTAACGCTCGCTGACCGCATTCGTAACAATGAGATCCGAGAAAGAGTGGGATTGAAAGAAGGTGTTGGTGTTAAAATGCGAAAGGGCATGCTCCGCTGGTTCGGTCATGTGGAAAGAATGACAGATGAAAGATTGACAAAGCAGATATACAAATGTGGATGGATGTAGGTACCCGGGGAGACCAAGGCTGACATTTCACGATCAGATCAATCGGATATTATCCGAGGGTGGTGTCAAGAGTCTCCGAAACCGGCGTGTTTGTATGAAAAGGGTTATGAATGTGAAGGAAGCAAGACAGGTTTGTCAGGATCGTGAGGTCTGGCACTCGATACTCTCTGCCTACCCCGTAAGGGATTTGGCGTGAAGATATGTATGTATGTATTATTCTTTGTGTATTTGTATATAATGGAAAAAAATAAATAAAAAAAAAGAATCTGACAGAAAGGTGAGCATGAGTGTTATGGGTATTAGTCAACGGTACTAATACAAAGGAATACTTAAATAGATACCAGTTTATAGATTAGGTCCCAGTTCCAGAAATTACTTCTTTTTGAAAATAAAAACCGTTTGGGCATTATTGACGGCGCGAAATCCGTTAAAACCATCTTATAGCCAAACCTTAGTCATTTGCAACTTCTAAAAAACGGGATGTGAAAGCGACAGCACGTTTTGTATACAATATACATTCAGAAGTGTTAACAGATGAACCCATTTTTAAGTAGTATTTGTAATTTTTTCCAGCGCACAAAAAAGTTTTTAAATTACATTTTTTCTTGTTTTGAAGTTTTGCATATTTATATTATTAACTATTAATCATTGCAAATTACAACCGAATGATTGCGTTTGTGAAATAATCCTTGAAATCAAAGGAATAAAAAAAATGTCTTCAAGCCCGTACAAGGTAGGCAAAATCCAACCAGGACACCTATAATTAGCCGAAGATATTTTTTTATTTAGAAGAGAGTTTACACCCACAATTGACAAATCTATTGCCAACCGGGCACTGATTCAGTCTTCGGTCACTTAAATTATAAAAACTATATTTAAGTTGTTCGACGTAGAATCGAACACGGGACTACATGTAGTAATCGCTAGCACTGTGCTAATTAGACCACAAAAGCAATAGCTTACTGGATTATTCCTCTGACGAGCGTTGAAGCCGTCACGCTTAAATCCTGATACGCTTAACAGTTTCAGTGTATATTTATGTAGAAAACTATATATCTATCCGGTCCGGTATTGGACTTGACTACATGAGGACCTGGCTTCAATTCTCAGGCTGACCAACAAAAAATATGCGTGTTTTCAATCAATATGTGCACTGCTCTGGATATGCTTTCGACCTATCACATTGTGGGACTCTTAGTATCTTTCGCTAGACGTGGGTGCACTGGTTGTACCTCTGTTTACCATTTCGACAATACGCGCGTAAAGATAGATTTTATTTAGAAACATTAAATAATATATAATCCTTTAATGTTTCCGACGAATAATGATGTGTCGGTAACAGGAGAACGCTATCAAATCACAAAGCTTTTCTACCTATCTTTTTACATGCGCATAATTATAGAGCAGAAAAACAGTACGCCTCAAAATAACGATGTATTATGGGAACATTGGCAACAGTATCTGATTACACAGACCTTTAAATATGAAAATCGATTTCTTGGAAAACCAATGTTAAAGACTAACGTTTTTAGGCAATTCACATTTTTTTGGCGATATTTTAGTGGAGTTACATTTTCAATTTTGATAATGGCTCTTCACGTTTATTTCTATGAACATTTATTGAAAATAGTCCGGAAAACACTTTAGTTTCATACATAGTTCGAGTGATCGTGTCACCAGCACGGTAATGTATACATACAAAATTATGTCTTCATACAAACGGGCGAAAACGCGTTTATACATTCGCCTATCCCTATCGTATTCGGTAGGCTCTTGGTATGCCATGATGAATTAGTTGATCTCCAAACTGAAGGTAATATGCCAGAAGAAACAACTTTTGATAAAATTGTTTGAATGATTGCTTGCATGTTTTTTTTATAAGTACATAATATACTACCTACTAGGTATAACATGACACCTCGCGATAAATAACAATTCCAAAACTAATACATAAAATATTACTAGTGATGTTGCTAGGTTAAATTGTTTGGTTATTGCATAAAAATAATTAAAAAAAAAACCAATTCAAATACTTAGTAAGTTACCATATTAGATTTTTACTTTGGATTTCACATCATATGTATGTTGAATTTTCAAAACAAAATTTAGTGAGGCACATAAAACTTGTAGAATTTAACTTAAACTAAATTGAACTAACTCGTCATGTAAAACAAGCTGTATTTTTTGATTTTACGACGAAAATATGATTAAAATGATGCAGCATTTTTAATGTTCAAAGAAAATGTTGATTTTGCTTCTCCTGTAAAATTTGCTCAACTACACTTACTCCCTCTTATTAATAAACACGGAGTAAGTAATGTAAGAGTTTTGGTTGATGATGTAGTGCTGGAACAAGTGAATGAAATTGTATATCAGAAATGTCAGAAATGGGTAAGAATGTCAATGGGTATGTCAGAAAGAGCATGAAAGTAGGATAAATGCGGTCGAAATGAGAGCTCTACGGAAAATCTGTGGTGTAACGCTCGCTGACTGCATTCGTAACAGTGAGATCCGAGAAAGAGTGGGATTGAAAGAAAGTGTTGGTGTTAAAATGTGAAAGGGCATGCTCCGCTGGTTCGGTCATGTGGAAAGAATGACAGATGAAAGATTGACAAAGCAGATATACAATGCGAATGTGGATGGATGTAGGTACCCGGGGAGACCAAGGCTGACATTTCACGATCAGATCAATCGGATATTATCCGAGGGTGGTGTCAAGAGTCTCCGAAACCGGCGTGTTTGTATGAAAAGGGTTATGAATGTGAAGGAAGCAAGAAAGGTTTGTCAGGATCGTGAGGTCTGGCACTCGAAACTCTCTGCCTACCCCGTAAGGGACTTGGCGTGAAGATATGTATATTAAGTAATCCAAGGTTTAACCAGGTATCATAGTCCTTATTACAATGTGATGCAAACTATAATATCAATATAATTTTACTTCTACGTTAGTCCATGTTAATTAATAAGACGGACTAGGTTTTGATATTGGACAGCCGATGTGACTGTCATTTCAAATTATTGATATTACACAAATTCTAGAGGAAATTACACTGTTTTGGATTAATAAAGGAATCATAAGTAGTTCTAAATGTTTATTTTTCTAATATTACACAATGTGCTTTGTCGCCAGTTCTTAGATATTATTTTAACCTCGTTTGACACTCTAGCACGTGTCTAGATTCGTTCGAGTTCTACGAGCTACAATAAAAAGTACACCATGAAAAGCGAGCTAAGCTATTATTTAGATTGCATTAAAACAATCCTCATTATCTTTTTATAGAATCCAATGAAAATTTTTCTAGCGAGCTTGTTTTATAGCAATCAAGAAAAGATTCATTGAGTGCAAGAATTCCAATATTCTAGAAGCGAATCATTTCGATTAATGAAATTGAAATCAATGTGGGTTGCTTAATGGCATTCTTTTGTAGGAACTTTAATGTCTGTTCCTTTGCAAGGTGCACTGCCTAAGTCTCGTTTGCAAACTTGATGCTAAGACTTAATTGACTTTACATTTCTGTCATGTTTGCTTTTTACTTTAGATTGTTTTAGGATTTTGATGACTCGTGAGCGTTAAGATAGAGGGACCAAGTCTCAGATTTTGTTTTAGACAAGTTTTGTACCCAATAATTCTACCTGAATTCTACTATTTGCTACATTTGCCTAAAATTGTAGTAAATCATCAAAAAACATGTTTTTTAACAAAAAATGTTAGTTCCTCAACCTTGACGTTAAGATGGATCTAATTGATCCTTCAGAAAAAAAAATGTTTAACGCGAAAGTTTGTGCTTGTTTGTTTGTTACTACGTCACGCAAAAACTGCGTAACCGATTTTATGAAATTTGGCACACACATAGAGGGTAACTTTTATTAACACGTAGGATAGCTTTTATGGCGAAATTTTTTTCCTGCGGACTATCCAAAAACCCAATAGACCATCAGCCTTGCTGCTAGGCAGCTCGTAAAAGGCAAGCATAGGCTTACCGTTACTAAAACTGTGACATCTGACTAGGTGGTAGAGTGTTGCAGTGGCTTGCCGGGATTGTACCACCACCTATTCCTTCCACCATAACGTCAATGCTTGCCGTTTACGTGTTCCGTTTCGGAGGATAAGGTAGCCGGTCAACTTATTTTTGCTCGATGCCTAACATTTCGGCCTCAGGTTGGCAACGGACCATTACCACCTTTGGTGTCTCTAGGCGGCTTGAATTTCTTCCCTTCAAGAAATCCTTCTGCTTGTTTGCCTTCCAATACTATAAAAATGAAATAAATAAATGAATCTCCGACATTACTAAATTTAAACTTGTCAGTGCGTTTTTGTCTCAACTTAGCTCATAGTACAGTTGTGACAAATTTCATTGACAAGTCGACAAAATACACCAAAAATTACTCGACTAATTTTGATCGACATACATAGGATATATAGCATTGAAATAACGAAAAAGTATGCAGCCTGAAGGTAAAAGGTAACCTTCGTCTAGATATCCAAGATGTTACTGATGCGTATCTGAGTCCACGTGTATAAGTTACTCTATTCTATTCTAAATATAAACACAGAATAAACAAATTGTATTTGAATTAAACACCAAATGTAGTTGGATCTCAGACTAATACTTTAATGTTCTTAGACCATTGTAGCCACGTCTCTACATATTTAATTTACAATTTATATACTCGAGAGTATAAGCAAATCCATCTCGAGAATAGTAAACTAGAGATATATATACGTATTCATCACTTTTAAAGATGTTTGATTGTTAGACTAACCACATGTCATTATAATATTTTTTTAAAAGAAAAAGTACCTCATTTAGGACTGAACGGTGTCAGCCAGGAAAGGGATCAAATTTTGTCCGAATTTATTTAAATTTACACAACACACGCCATTAATAAAACTATGTTAATGTTGCATTTAACAAATGTAGACGTATACTATACATTGTTTTATTACAACACCTTGTTTAAATTAGTACTTATTCGTATCGTTATATTTGTGTCTGTGTTTTTGAATAATATTTTTGCATTAACCAGCTGCTCCGGCGAACTTCGTTTCTCCCGTTTAGTTTGTATAGAAAAAATAAAATGTTATTCATCATAATTTCTCACAATCGTACTGGATAATAAGTATCCTATGTCCGACTTCTAATTATATGCTAAGACATCAATTTGCAGCCAAATCGGGTCTGCCGTTCTTAAGTTATTAATAATATAAGTAAACACAACTTTGTTTTCTCTTTCTTTGTTTAGTTTTTGGCATTCGCGTTAACATGTTGCTAATAGTCAAGTAGGCATCAACTTAAGCGATTTATCAAAATCGGGTGTCAATAATTCAAAATTAGTCAAGTCACAAGTCGTCAATAAAGGTCATGTCGAGACTTAAGTAAAGCGATGGCCTCGTTACTGAAGCTCATACAGTGAGATTTGGTGGCATCGGGGAAATACACGATACTCTAATTTCTTCATGATTATTTCATTTGTGCACTTTCACTGAATAAAATTGTACAAAATGTTACCAAAATTGACTTATTTCATCCAATATAAACACGAAATTCAATAATTATGAAATACGTGTTTATATTGGGTGATATTATATTATATTGGTTTATATTATGACATAGCCCCAACTTTGTTATATACATAGAAGAAAATTATGCATAACGCAAAAGCATAAATCACTAGCTGCATTGTGATCAATTTATATAGGACTGTATATAAAAGTTTCTAAGCCTAACTTATATGTCGCAAGGTCGTATGCGTGGCTTATATACTTTGGTTATTAGTATAGTTTACGTAGCAACTAGCGCAATATAGATTGGCATTCAAAGGCTTCAAGTAAACACCACGTGCAGTAGCAGGTGCGCTTGCAGGTGTTGTCTTATCAGCTTGTTTGTCGACTGCTACGGCTATATAAGTCAAAGCAAGCATGCTTCGCGAGGCATTCTTTGTGAACGCCTTGCAGTGTTCGGACCGCTGTCTAGTACGGAGGTCGCCACTGGTAATAGGTCTCTCCCTGTCATAGGATGGCAAAG
>NJDC01000327.1:26444-43233 GCA_002245475.1 Calephelis virginiensis | reverse complement strand
TTTAAGAGTATATTTATACAAATGATTAACTCTAAATAGCGTTTATGAATAAAAAACATTTTAAACATTATTTAAATTGGTGATTAAAAGTTAAACAACGTTTATGAATAAGCCTGTTAGTGTTTAAGTTTTATACAGATAAATATACGGATTGGTTCCAGCGTTTTACGTTTTCCTGCCGATACGTCAGTACTCGCTATTTATGTATTGCGGCTACTTTACCTTGTGAACGGAAATATGGCAGAGGCAAATACAGATGGATATGACATATGATATTGAAAGGCAAACAAACAGACGGATTTTCTAATGGTAAGAAATCCCGCCAAAAGTGGTAATTATGCGTTGCCAACCTGAGGCCCATATGTAGGCGTCGAACAACAGTATGTTTACAAATTAAAGTGGTGGCAGGAATAGGTAAGACGGTGGTACCAATCCCGACGTATTGCTAAATCTCTACCACCAATTCAGATGTCACGGTATTAGTGACGGCAAGCCTAGCCTAGCCTCAACTTTTACGAGCTATCTGGCAGGAAGGCAGATGGTCTATGGTTGAATTTGAATTAAAAAAAATATGCACGGCACAAACATAAAACAGTATGGAAACTACCTACAGACGTTCGAAACGGCACACTTACACAAACATGCGCATCGACGAAAACCCCCAACAAAGCGCCCCAACGAGGCGGATATCGCCGTGCTGCAATAGCACGTGCCGCTTAGAGGTCTCGTCGATGCGCATGTTTTATGTGAGTGTACCGTTTCACGGTATTCTAATGTACAATATTCTATCTTCATTCAAATGGGTGGAAACGCGTTTATACCTCCGCATCTCAAGTCTGGTATACATTTGACACTTGTATGGTACACATCATTCGCGGTTGCGCCGCAGTAACGAATATTATGGCTTATTTTTATTTTGTAACTATATGCGTGCGATTTGGGAATATTATTTTAATTTAATAAGTCAAAGTATTTACTTAACATAGCAAAGAATAATTAAATACCAAATTGTGCTAACTACAACTATTTTTGTGCTAAGTCTGTAAGTCTTACTTGAGCTGTTAAGGATAGATTTTTGGGAAATTTAGTAATCCAAAAATAACATGTCTTTTTAATGTATGTTAACAACGCATTAAATGGTTTTTACTCATTTTAAAACCAGAGCCGAGTTACACTACTGTATATTACATTAGTGTGGCCGTTTTAAACGTTTGTAGGTATTTTTCAATTTTCCATACTGTTTAATATTTGTACTGTGGCACAGTTTTCTCTAATCGTCATGAGAATTGTGTGTTTTTACTGTTTCATCCCAAAAAAAATTACTGAAACTCCTGTCGTAATCGTCGTTAGCAAAATTAATATTATAAACTGCTGCTTAATATTTAAGTGGTTGTTTAATATTGTACAAAGTGACAACTCAGTGCTCTTTGCTGCGTAAATGTTTGATTACCTTAAATCTCAATTATAAATTTACCTGAGATATTTTCAAATTCATGAATTATCAAATGTTTCAGTTTATTTAGTGAAAGTGGTAGGACGTTAAAACGGTTTTTCATTCCGCTTGAAGAATCTTCGTAAATGGCGTCTTCGATCATTCGCGTTCAAAGCAAAGAGAACGTCTAACTTTTTAAGGTAACTTAAGTTTAAAACACTTGTTGTGAATTTAAAAGTTTTTCTTACTTTTTGTATTTATTTCAACGCTGTCACGAATCAAAGTAAGAAATAAAAAAAATTTCATCAATAAACTAAATGACCACCCATGACAAAAATTTTTTTTTATGATAATTAAAGGCAAAAAAAATTTAAGCAAGGAAATTCACGCTGCTTAGAGGGTGTCTCTAGATGGTAATGGTGCGTTGCCAACCTGAGACCGGAATCTTAGGCCTAGAGCAAAAATAAGTTTATTGGCTACCTTACCCTCCAAACCGGAACACATCTACGGCAAGCATTGACATTATGGCGGCAGAAATAAATAAGGCGGTGGTACCAATCTGAACGAGTCGATGCCAAACTCTACCACCTAGTAGGATGTCATGGAGTTAGTGACGGTAAGCCTATGCTCGCCTTTTACGAGCTGCCTGGCAACCACCTCGTTAGTCGAGTGGCTAGCGTACACGCTTAACTACGCCGACCATCCGCGAGGCTCGGGTTCATCATGAGATCCGTCAGATTGTATACCATAAAACCTCATCTACAGTAATATTCACAAAATAGTAAAAGCTTTAAATAATAACTGGTTAAGTTGTATACCATAAAACCTCATAAAAATTACAGTAATGTTCACAAAGTAGGAAAAGCTGTAAATAATAACTAGTTAAACCTACAAAATAAATGAAACTTGTCGCTCAGTCCTCAATCGGCCGTCAATAACTGATTCTCAATAAGTTTCAATGGCATAAGTTTCAAGTGAAAAATCCAAAAGAACTTCTAATTCCAACTTTCTCCCTTCTTTAAGACGGTTCAATAAAAGTATTTGAATATAAATGACGTCATTTAAGCCCATATATCTCAATTGACAGGTATATTTGTGTTTAGAAAGGTGCCACACGTTCTTTATGTTGAAGTTTATCATACTCGTAATACTAGTGTTGCCCAAAGCTTCGCTAGCTTCTCGAACTTACAGTTACAATGTACTTGTCGGTTCGACACATAACAAAAGGTAAGTGAATCTTAATACATTATCAAAACGAATACAGACGAGAATAGAATTTTTGTAATTATTACAAGAATGACTGGTAATAACTTCTTAAAAAGTTTTAATAAACAAAAATACAAATGTTGTTTTAGGTAATACAAATATCAAATCGGCCATCGTAATGTGCCGCCAGTATAGTTGTTTTTGTGTACTCATTTGGTTATCAGGATAAAAAGTTACCTATATCCGTAACCAAGGTCTACATCAAAATTAATTTAAATCGGATCATCTATTTTATAATGAAAATAGCTAATCTTATGTTCTCGTATATTTGAAAAAGTTTAAGTAATAAATCTGTGTATAACACGAATAAACATAACATATTTGTACATTTTACTTATATCTTATCTCCCTTACTAATAAAACTTACGCGCCCGTTGATCTGTTGTGTAACTCAATGTTTTGTTAGCTAAAGTGAAGTTATACACCAGATCAACGGGAGCGTAAGTTTTGTTAATAAGAGGGTATACATCTATAATTTAAAAAAAATATTTAGGATAGTCAATTCTGTACAATAAAGAAATTTAAAAAAATAGGTACAGGCGTCTAATGATGGGTCACAGAACACAAATCTAGCAATTTTAAAGTTTTTGTCTGTCTGTCTAGCGTATATACATCTGTCTGTATCCCGACCATTATTCAAAGCAAATTCGGAAACCTGTTCAGTAGAACGGTCGTAACAAAATTAGGCAGCTAGGTTAATGTTCCTAGGAAGGTTATACTTTCTACCGCGTACAGGTTCACGTCGAAAAGGCCTAAAAATCAAAATGTGAATTGCTTTATAATTCATTAAAAAGGGTTCCACGTGGGTCAAAACATTGGTTTTAAACATTAGTTTGCATCCGTGTGGAACGTAAATTTAACCCAAATTTTGATTTGTTTCAAAGTTTCCAACAAGGTCATCTTGTGGAACGCCTTCCACTTTTTGGGGACTACAACCGTCTGGATGATGCTTAACGTGTAGTCCGAATTTGTTCATTCGTTTTTGTATTAAGTATGTGCTTTAGGTATGTATTGTTTCGACTTTTTTACCAAATAATTTGAAATCCGAAAAGAAAGGAAATATTTGAAAGTCCAGGTCACACATATTTACGCCAAGTCCCCCTTAAGTGTGTAAGAGAGTAGAGACTGCTAATTGGATGAAGTTAGCCGGGTCGGCTAGTCAATGATAAATCAGAAAATGAAGTAAATCAATTCAGCACTAAATAAAGTTTAAACACTGGGCTTGTTTACTATAATTAAAAATAAAGGATAATGCCACAGTTCCTTCACCAACTATGATTTAAATAATTGTGTACTCTTGAGGTAAATATCAACAGAGAATTCTGTCAATTGCAATTACTTGAACCTTCTTTAAACTTTCGTTTATTTTAAATGAAACTATTGCAGCAAGCAACATCGGTTTTGGATGAATCGACTTACATTTAAAATTCAGTTTAGTATTCAACTGAGTAAGAAAATAGTAAAGATTTAACATTTATAGAGTTTAATTGTAGTGTGACTGCAGAAGAGTAATTAATTGATATAACAAATTTAAAAACGAGTCTTCTCGCCTGTACTACATAGCTAGGCAGGTGTACAACCAGGGCACCTACGACTAGTCTAAGGTATTTCGGTCTTACATTGTGATAGGTGGAATAGCTATTTATACGTATAATGAAACAGTGAAGAGTTAATTCTGAAGAGGTAATTGAAGATATTAAAAATGATCTTGAAATTATTTTTATTAATGAACCCATGACAAAATTTATACGTTATGTAGACAATAATCATCTCGATCATATCACCTTTCAAACAAAAAATCATCGCATCAAATTCAGTTCATTTAATTAAAAGTTATGATGCCGTAGACAGTCATACACAAACACATAATGCACACACTCTCTCCGTATAAAAATCGGTCTATTCGTTCAAAAATGTTGATACTACAGACACACACACATGCCTAAATAAAAAAAACATTTCTTTTTTATGTGCTTTAGATAAACTGCAAAGATTACGAAAAAGAACACCATAACTTTTAAACTTTGATTCATCAGCCACCTTCCAGTTCAATCATTAGGTCTTCTTCATCCTCTTCATTAGAAAAGGTCAGATATATCATAATATTTGAATCTGTTTTCTTCAATTTTCTAATAAAATTATCTTTTTTGTGGTGTGAGGTCCCAGACTTTAACTTCAGGTTAGGCAACCTGAAGTTCTGAAGAAAAAAATATTGCCCAATATTGAATATATGCCCGGTTCGTGATAGGTTTGCCACCCATCACGTTGTGGAATTGGAAGCCATGATCGTTTGAAGAATAAACAGATTTGTTTTTTAAGAAGTTTATAAAAGTTTGATATATTTGTTATTGAAAATCCTATTACATTATGCTATATTAAGCATAGTCTAATAAGACTCGACTGAATATACTGTATAGTGTAATAAGAGTCAGCATAGTAGTCTGTCGTGGGGTGGAATTCCACTTGTCAAAGATCTTTGATGACTTCATCCAAGTTACCAGTATCTTCAAAATTTGATCAAAGATAAATAAATAACACACTAGCTTCATATTTAATCAAAGATTTTGTCACTTTAATGAAAAAATCAGTATTGCCACTTTTGATATAAAATAAAAATGCTAAACTTAGTTTCTAAAGCCACATTTGATGAATGGAATGCTTCCTTACTATGAATCGGTCTTAGTATGATCATCTGAATATCGCATAGTGTAATAGGGGTTTAACTCGGTGACCATAAACAAATGGTCAAGTTTTGCAACAACTCTAACGGAATAAAATCCCGCTTTATACGCCCGGAATAAAACGTTGCAGCGGCCAGTTATTTAAAAGTGAATTCTTTTCCAACCTTGACGCTTCCTCCTTTAATGTCATGGTTATAAACTAATTAAATTTTAAACATAAATCGAATAACCTCAAACAGATTTTGCTATTTGCAATGTTTTCATTTAAAGTAAATGAAAGTTGGGAGCAATTCCAATTAATTACTTTACAACGAATTCTCTATTGATGCTTACCTAAAGAATGATAATTACTTATATGGAATGAAATCTGGCTGTAGAAAGTTTAATATATTTGCAAAGCGCATTATTTTTGAAAAAGAACTCAACAGAAGGAACTTTGAATTTCCAAATCTTATGTTGAGAAACGCTGTGTAACGATAGGTCGATGACGACTAAAGAAAATAAAAAAAATAACTGTGGCAAGTATAATGAAAGACGATTCAGTCTTACAAACTTCAAACTACTAAACATTTTAAGGAAAGAAAAAACTTCGCCCCTGACAGAAATGTATAAGTTTTATATACTTTCGACTCAAGCTGACGAATGCTCTAACCATTTCAGCTCCTGAGTATTCAAATCTTGTGTCGATCATTTTCTTTCTTTAATTCCTTTCTTTACCACGGCTAGTTATGTCCTATATACAGTTCTGTGTACCTACTAAATGTGTTCATATTTACTCATTCATAGATGAAACTCGTTTTTAATAGATTCTAAATAGACAATATCATATTGTCTATTGAGATGGATCAAATAAGAAATAATATTATATTTTTTGTAACTTTTATATTAAAAAAGTTAAGAGGTGTCAAGGGACACCCGGATGGAACGAAGTTCTCTCTCCCCCCCTCTCTCTCTCTTAATTTCTATCAATCTCTAGTAATCTTTATCTCTATCTCTCTTATAGAGACAGACAGAGAAACATGATATAAAAAAAAATATAAATATAAAAAAAATAAAAAAATGAAAATGATAATAAAAAAAATAGAAAATGAAAAAAAAAAAAAACTTGTCCGACCCGGGATTCGAATCCGAGACCTCGTGCTACTGAACCAACTACTGAACCGCTAGACCACAGAGCAAAAAGTGTCGTGACAACATTTTCGTAAGAATATTTTCCGTCTAGCCCCCATTCACAACGCGCAATAAGGAACTTCGTTCCAAAAGCTGCAAGAAACTTTTAGATTTTATTAAGTAAGTCATTCACCTTCACAAAAATAGTTCTTTCTTTGATTTTCCTGGGATCCCACTAACTGGTCCAAACTTGGTGGCAATGACACTAAAGTTGGAAGTGCACTCTTCTGCAAAAAGAATATTTAAAATCAGGTAACAAGTAACAGAGAAATCGATTGACATACACAAAAAAATATAGTAGTTAAAAATAAACTCTTCCTTTTTCAAAGTCGGTTAAAAATAGTTGGACTTTTTGGTAATCTAAAATACGATATTAAATATGTTAGTGCACCTTCATTGCCAACCTAAATCCAAGAACTTTAGCATGTTATAATGTTAGTTGTTTACTCTACTCTCAAGATTGAAAGAAGAAAATATACAGTACCTACTGTTGTTAATGTTGATAATAATAAATAAATAATAATAATAAATATCCCTGGACAAATCACACTAATTGAATCCAACCCCAAAAGTAAGCAAATTATATGCTTGTGTTATGGGTGTTAGTCAGTGATAAATACTAATACATAGAAATACTTAAATGAATACTAGAATAAAAGTAATAAACATCCAGACCCGGAAATGCAGACATCTAAATGTTCATCACACAAATGACTGCCTCCGTCGGGAATCGAACCCGGGCCTCGCGGTTGGTCGGTGTAGTTAGGCATGTATGCTAGCCGCTCGACCAACGAGGCGGTCAAATGTTTGTGAATATTTCACAATATATAATATTACATAAATGCCTAAATCCTGCCACGACGAAAATGAATTATTTTCATCGAAACAGCGAAAGACAATACTAACGAAATTTGACACTTCGTATAACATTAAATACTTTGAAAGCTTTTATAACTTCCGTAACGAAATAATTCAGGAACGACGTGGTTGAAGGATTATGCAAAAATTTGGTCTCTTCCTAAACTTTAGTTACAAGAAAATTTCGTTTTTGAAAATATCCGTTATTCTGTCCTTTGAAAAATCGTAACCATTGCTGTTATCACACGATTTGGAAATAAGAAGGTTATGTTTTCCTGTCCTTTAAATTTATCGTTAAGAATTTAAAAATTGTTTTTTTTTATTTGAAAAATTCTTAGCCAACTAGTTAAGATCTGGTGACGAAATCCTCGAGAATTCGAGGAAAACACTCAACTTTTTCGTTTGTTTTTTTTTAATATATAATAGTAGTAGTTTTATATTATATAATAATTTACCTTGTAAAGCTGGAAACTTAAACTTTTTGCTTAAAAGTAACTTTTGACACTGATAGGTTTGTTTATAATTTTTTTTACGAATTTGAAAGGAAAGTAGAAAGAAAGTATCTTCACGCGCATATAAACGGAAATATAGGATATCAGTGCACCAATGATTAGCAGAAGACTCTTAAGTTCCACAATGTGGTCAGTATGATAATTAATCCATACGTTATTGATACTATAAAATTGAAAAAAAAACACATTTTTGTGTTGCCTGATTAGGAAATGGAACCCGAGGCCTCATGTAGTCCAGACCAACACCAGACCATAAAACCACAAAGGAGATACATATTTGGATCTAAAAATAAAGGGTCTCGTTTCGATTCCATTTTGTGTTAAATGTAATTTACTGTGTTTCAGTTCCGAAAATCCGTAACGAGGTTTTTCGGTGACCGGCTTTACTAAGCTTATTTTTTGTGTCCGATCCCACGGATTTAGGTTTTAACTTTTACGTAATAGGCGTAGTAACTTATAGATTTGAATAGTCATCGTGTTTCAATTGTAGAGCTTGGACTGAAATGGGTTGAAGGAAAAATGTACGGGTGTTAGCTTAAAGCTGTCATTTGACTTGGAAATTGTGACATAAATGTCAGACATTTATGTTTTGTAGTTTTCGTCATCAGCTCTTGGTGGTATACCATTATAAACACACTTTTAAAAATAAAGCTTATATTTTTCACCAAAACACTGCGGAAAAGTATATGTGTTACATAAAGAAGTGTGTAGACATTTATGTATTTACGAATCACATTATGACAGACTTTTGATTATAGACACGTACCGCTTTACGACAAAAAGACGTATGTTTAACTAAACGCTGTCCAAAATTCACATTCAACCAAAATCATGTTACTCGTGGATGACGTGGTATCTTGTTATTGGTTGAGAATACAATTTTAAATAATGTTTAGTAAAACATGTGTTTAACGTGTGTTTAATTTTTACTTGTAGTAATACGGCTAATGGTAGTGGTAACGCAAGAAGTGTCACTTGATTTGACACTTGATGCATACTCTTAGTAAGCGATATACCTATACCGCCTTTTTAGTAAACTTAGACTAAGGTAGGGTCGTAGTATAAGCCCAAATAGCTGTTCTTTGTCTCTGTGGTCTAGCGGTCTGGGTGTTGGACTTAACTGCATGAGGTTCGAATCCCGGGTCGGCCAACAAAAAGAAAATTGGATTTTTCCAATTTTCTAATAAAGAAATGTTAGTCGGGATTGGAATTGTGCCCGGTTGACGATAGGCTTGCCACCTATCACATTGTGGGACTTAGTGTCTTTGGCTAGTCGTGCGTGCCTTGGTTTGTACCTCTGCCTACCTCTTCGGAGATATGGGCGTGTAGAAACTAATATTGTGACTGTTTTGAATACAATAAAAAATAAAATGAATTATGTTACAGTCTTCATGTATAAATCCGTTATTCAGAATATCTAAATATAAAGTAAAGGCTCATGTTAGAAGACAACGAATGAAACTAAACATTGAAAAAACTATCTTTTCCAAATTTATTTTCAAAGTAAAGACTATAAAGGTTCTCTTTAAGTATTAATACGTAGAAAAACCAATAGTACATTACCGTGGCCTGAAAAACAATACGTATTATGTAAACGTCATTGCTTTGATTGGTTGAAGATGTTCGTTTCAGGGTAACAGCAGATAGGTCGCCCCCAACACGTTCGCACTTGACACGAGAACCCTCATTCACCAGATGGTTTATTCATGCCAGTACTCTCGAGACGAAAAGCACTCGGATAGACCATATGTACACACTTTGTAGTAAAAAACTAGGATAAACACTTTCACTGTCAAGAGTTTCTGATATTTGGATATAAAAGTGACTAAAATCCACTGTATAATCTTACTGTATAACTTTAATGTATAATTAGATTTCATACGATAATTTATTAGAATTCTACACCACTCGTGTAGCGGTTCGAAGTAAGACTTGACTTCTTGAAGTCCCGGGTTCAATCCCCGAGTAGGGCAACAAAAAAATTAAAAACGTATATTTTCAATTTTCTAATAAAGTTAACGTTGCTCGGGATTGGATATGTGGCCGGTTGGCGATAAGTTTGCCACCTATCACATTGTGGGACTTACTGTCTTCGGCTAGTCGTGGGTGTCATGGTTGTGCCTGTGCCAACTTCTTCGAGGATGTGGGTGTAAAGATACTGGATAATTGACAGTCCCTCATCATGGGAGATTTCGTCAGATTAGTCATAAAAAGTTAGGGTAGCGTGCAAGCATGATCGATAAAACGGTTGAAAGCTGGCAGCCAATTAAAAGAGCTCTTTCGAAATTTTTCGTGGTGTATAGGGATTGGATCTGGGGCCTATTATATTCCAGATGTTAATGTTTTAGTATAAATGTCTAAAATATAGCATTTTATGACACGATTTAGGTTTGTAACTAATCGCAGCTAAACAGCATCAACCGACCTTAAGTATTTCATTCAGTGCTTTGTCGCGACTTGATATTTTTTTTATTGCCTTTGTGGTGTAGCGGTCCAGTATTGGACTTGACTCCACGAGATCCTATATGCGATCGCCAGTTGGGGCAACAAAAATGAAATGTATATTTTAATTTTCTAATGAAAACAACGATGTTCAAGATAGGCTAAGTGCCCGGTTGTCGATTGGCTTGCCATCTGTCTTTGGCTTATCGTGGGAAAGCAGGTCTTCTATCTCCGCCTACCTAATCGGGGATACGGGCTTGACGATACTTTTTTATTTGTTCGAAAGATAGAAAATAGTTTCGAAATTATCCAATGTATTTACAAAAAGTGTATAACATTATTAACTATAACTCCAAAACCACTAGTCGGATCATGAAAAAAACAGTATGAGCCCACTTTGGACTCGTACTTTATATTTCAGAAAAAGAACCATCAATAGGTTAGTTTTTGGCCGAGTAATCACGTAACTATATTTAGAACTTCCTTTGTTTGAGTCGGTTAGAAAACGTAATCAAATAAAGCCGCAAATAGAAAAAAAAGTTCTGCTCAGAAAAAATCAAATCCAAGTCATAATATATGTCATAAAAAGTTAAATTACAAGTTGCAAACCCAATTACTCGGAGTTTCGTTGACTTTTATTGAGTTTCTGACAGATAATTACTCAATGTGTCTGAGGAATTGTAGAGATGAAAAGGAAATTATAATTTATACCTCCTTGGTTTAAACATTCATATTTTGACATTAAAAAGAAATGCAAGGTAGCCTACCTTGTGGCAAATACAGGCTAACTATAGACATCAAAGCTTAAAAGTGTGTAAAAGCTTTGAGCTTTCTCCATGAGTTGCTATAGATTACGGTCGGAAATGTAAGTATTGACATCTTTAGAGCTCTTTAGCCTTCACCATGAGTTGGTATAGAAAACGGTCTGAAAGTAATGTGTCAAAATCTATGATATTTTTGGTTTAAAAATGTTTTTCTTAGTTATCAGTAGAGGCACTGTTCAAAGTTTTCATACAAATAATTTACAGAGAGGTTAGCGAATATAGTAAACCTAACAAGCCGTAAACTCATAGTAAAGACTATGGTTTGGACATCTTATTCTCTTATTAATTATCAATCCTAATCCAAAACCTGCTGTAAAAGATTGATATTTTGATCCATTTTTATGTTATCGCTTGCCAATAACATATCTGTGGACAGGATTAATATGGCAATTAGGTATGGGATAGGCCGCCGGATACGCAGCTATCTAGATTGCTTGAAATCCATTAGATTGAGATACATTATTAACATTGGCCGTTAGTTACCAGTAGAGACACTGTTCAAAGTTTTTATCCAGAATGATTTACGGAGACGCTAGCATATACAGCGCCACAAGCTCATGGTAAGGGCACTGCTTTACTAAATTTACCGGCTACTCTACGGAGCTAAGTAACGGCAGTGTCAGTTATTTATTCGAATGAGGTAAAGTGAAAAGAGAGCCTGTCTTTGATTGCATTCGTATCTATACCGTTTACGTAAACTCCGTTAAGGGGTACGCAAAGTGAGCTAATCACGACCTACACAGATCTGCATAACGACCTTCACATTCAGTACTCTTTTCAGACAAACACGCCGGTTCAGGAGACTCTTGACACCATCCTCGGATAAAACCCGAGCGAATGTTCTCGGTCACCCTCGGTTTCCCTAGAGACCTACATCGATAGATGTACGTCACACTTCTTTTCTTTCTATTTTTCTTTATATCTTTTGTGGTCTATCGCTCTCATGACAATGTTTATGAAGTACGATTCCCAGATCGTAGATAAAAAAATGTGTTTTTTCACCTTTTGGAATTGATATCCAAGCCTAAAAGTTTAAAAAAACACATTTTTTGCCCGGTTGGCTTTAGGGTTGCAGCTTATCGCATTGTGGGACTTAGTGTCTTCGTCTAGCCGTTGTTCCCGGGTTGTACCTCTGCCTATTTTTCGGGGATACGAATCTAAAGATAATATAAAATAGATATTTTTATTACACACATATTTTGTCACATGATCACTAACAGAAAAAAGCTTTGAATCGAGCAACTTGATTAAACCAGAACAAGTTTTTGATAAAAATATGTTTTAGTTACAAGCTTTTATATGTAAGGGCTATTCCAAGCATTAGACTTGAGAAGTATTATTCAAAATGTTTCAAATAAGCTCAAACACGATGGGATCATTCCATCAGCTTTTTGCAATAACTTTGCATTGTCATCAGACTTTAGATTAGATTAGATTTTTTACAAGTGGATTTGACTTGCAAGTTTGTAGCCGAACAAACATATATGCATATACATTGCAAGTTAAAATAATAGTCTGTGAAATAAAATTTAAACAACAAAATATAAATAAAACAAAAGTTAATATTTGTACGCGACATGTTTAATCTAATCGTGGTAATAGTTAATGTTCAAAGTTTATGATCCCAGGGTTTATTAGAATGAGTAATTATGTACAATTGCTGACCATTTTAAATTGGATATTATTGTGGAACTGGAACAATAATACACTTTGTTATGTGCACTGAGCATTAAATACGTTTTGGGTATTGTGGTAATATATTTGAGGAAATAAACATTATAGATGAATTATTTTTCCATCGAAAATATATCAACTGATATCCTAACAAGAGGTTAGTCAGAGGCAAGTGTCAGTTTTTTAATAACACTATGATTACAACTTTAAAATTAAAAAAAAGTCATTTATCTCCGAAAAAACCTATATATAATATTGGTAGCTAAAAAACTATTTCGATCACATCAGCTTTCAAACAAAACAAAATAATTATCATAGAATTCTGTCCCACCGTTTGAAATTTTTCCGATGCCGCAGACACGTCAAAAGCTTGACGGATGACACAAACACATACACACGCAAACACTTCCCCTACAAACCCCTATGAAACCCTTTTTTCTTCTTCTTTTTTTTCGGGGATTATTGTTTTTTTTATTTTAGTGTTATAGTCGCCTCTGTGGTCTAGCGGTTCAATTGTTGGACTTGACTGCATGAGGTCCCGGGTTCAAATCCCGGGTCGAGCAACAAAAGAAAATTGGGTTTTTCCAATTTTCTAATGAAAAAAAAATGTTGCTCGGGATTGGAAAAGTGCCCGTTTGGCGATAGGCTTGCCACCTATCACATTGTGGGACCTATCTTCGACTAGGTGGGTGCCCTAGTTGTGCCTCTGCCTACCCCTTCGGGGATATGGGCGTGAACATACTTAGTGTTTATCAGCAGGATACTTTCTTTTTAATGACGTTACAAATTAATAAAAAATACCTTAATGCACCTATTGTATTTAAAACATGACAAATGTTCGCCAGTACGTTTTATTTACATTCATCACTAGGAAATCTTTCCCTTCAAAAACGTAATAAAGCGTTGCCTTACGTGAAATACTTAGTACGTGTACTGCTTAATTATCAAAACTAGCTGCTGCCGGTCCTACAGGAACATTTTTCCGGGATAAAACCTGTTCTATGTGTTAATCCAAGTATCCCTTTATGTGTGTGCCAAATTTCATAGAATCAGTTCAGCAGTTTTTGCTTGAAGGAGTAACAAACAAACAAACAAACATGCAAACCTTCGTCTTTATGATATTAATAGGATAAGATTTCTGCCAAATACAAAGAACTATTAGTTTCACTATCACACAAAGTTGAACTCCCGCATTTAGTGTATATACAACAGTTGAAATTTTTATGATTACGAAATCTCTCTACTATTTTGCTTTCAATGTCATAAAGTACCCTAAAGCACCTCCATACCGTGAAGCACCTCCATTAAATCTCAATTATTACAAATGGCCGCCAGAGTACACAATGCAAGATTTAGTTTCACAATTATATGTCATACGTACAATACAGTTCTCTTGTGGTCGGCGAACATTGAAATCAAATTAGCACAATCCCTTTGACGAAGTTACAGTTTGTCCAACAATTCAGCCTATCTGTGCAATTATTAACTAGTATCTAACTAGGCAGAGGGTAGAACGCATGTTGGAACAATGAATTTACTCTGGGGATATTAAACCAATACACATAAACGAAGTTTTGTTTATTAATGCAGTGTGTTTTGGCTATTACAAAGTTAAACTTTTGATTAAATTTGTTAAATGAAACTACAGCTGAGTAGATTTCATTTAAAATGAAATAATTTAAGTTGCTAGCAATGGTTTCATTTAATAGAAAGAAAATTGTTAAGACACAGTTATTTTACGGTATTTATTATGATGGATAATGTGTAATTAAAAAAAATAAAAAAAATAAAAATAATAAAAATATGTAAATGATCGCCTTTGAAGACTAGGGCTCCAGAGCCGGACGTAACTTCTTGTCATTCCAGGTTCAATCCCCGGGTCGGGCAATAGAAAAATCCTATTGTATTTTATGTGTATTTTCATTTTTTTTAATAAAAACAACAATGTTGGGGACTAAATTTGTCACAAGTTGGCGATAGGCCACCTATCACATTGTGAGACTTGGTGTCTTCGGCTAGTAGTAGGTGCCGTGGTTTTGCCTTTGCCTTCCTCCTCGGGGATTTAGGCGGGAAGATATTTTTTTTAATATAAATATAAATTGTCTACTAACTTTAAGTTTATAAATGCGTGGATAACTTTTTTTATGATATTGGTAGGCAAACAAGCAGGCGGATTTCCTGATGGTAAGAAATTCACGCCGCCTAGAAACACCAAAGGTAGTAATGGTGGTACAAGTGGTTTTTGAGGTACTTGTACTTGATGATGCACATTTTTGAGGTAAAAACTTCTTAAGCGGCGTTGTGCATTTTTTTTGGAATAGGTAAAACCTTCTAAACTCGCGTCAGGACACGTGACCTGAAACTTCATAAGACGGCGCAGGGCGCTTGCGCGAATGTTCGTGTTGTCAAGTTTGTGTACGATAGCACAATAAATGAATATTGTATTTTACAACTTATATGATAGTTCTTTCTAATGATGAATGAAAAAAAAATAATGAATAAAAAATATGAAATTGGATTCTGTTTCAGCTCTATTGTGTTTAAATAATTATACATCGCCGTTAGTCTTATATAATATGAATCCCTATTTCCCGTGGTCGTCGCATCACGCCTGAAAGGATGAACCAATTTCGCTGATTCTTTTCTTGTGTATTAACTATTGTCAGGAGGTTCTTATGAAGAGAACAATCGGAAAAATTATATCGAAAATAAGAAAAAACAATACGTTATTTTACCTGTATTGGTCACTAGCTGTCAATTTCAAGCGGTACAAAATTAGCCGAGTTGGCTAGTGTTGCAATAAACACTTTTATAAATTATTAGTACTTGAGTTTCGCTAACGTCACTAATACACGTCGTCTCAGATGCCAAGATTAGTATTAATAATCGCGCGTTGCAACTCGAAGACTGCAATACGACGGCTCCAACCGAATTCCACCCTGTTTGTGTAGCTATTACACGTATGTTGAATGTGAAGGAAGCAAGAGAGGTTTATCAGGATCGTGAGGTCTAGCACTCGACATTCTCTGCCTACCCCGTAAGGGACTTAGCGTAAAGATATGTATGCATGTATGTATGTATGTATATATGTTAAATCTTAATTACCAACATGAGTTTGATAATAACCTAAAGTTTACGAAACATTAAATATTTTTACTCACTGAAAGGCCAAGTCGTCGTTTGCATAAAGCCATCCATATGCATGAAGAGGACGGGAACGCGCGGCTGGTGCATGTAAATGCAATAGGCGAGGAGTCTGTAAAAATAACAGGAAAACAGAGCTGGGTCAAATCCGGTTTGTTACATACCTGCACTCTGCACCTGCAGCTTCGTCCATGTGACATTATGCTATTCCACAAACAATATTACCATATTTTTTTTATCTTTATGTTTTCCTTTAAGTTATAAAATACATTTTTAATACATCGAAAAAGATAAGTTAACAACGTGTCAAAGAAAAAAAAGTACTTTACGTCCATATCCCCGAAGACGTAGGCAGAGGCACAACCATGATACTAAATCCCACAATGTGATAGGTAGGAAGCCTATTCCCAACCTAACACATATCCAATACCGAGCAATATTTTTACTGGAAAAAAGGAAAAACCACACTTTCTTTTAATCGTCCGACCTGGGTATCGAACCCACGACCTCATGAAATCAATTCCAATACCTGGACCGCTAGACCAAACGGGTGAAGTGTAAAAGATATTTTAAAAATGGGAAATGAACGATTGAGTTTCTTTCGTCGAATCTTAATTAGTTCTCAGATTTCTGTATTACATAGACTTATCACAAACGCTTTTCATGATAGACATACAACTGAGATAGCAAACAAGCGGGTGTCTTGCTTGGTGTAATATAGTCATGATAGATCTTACTTGTGCATCGTCATGACCGCCTCGTTGGTCGTGTGGCTAGCGTACACGC
>NJDC01000327.1:4948-25507 GCA_002245475.1 Calephelis virginiensis | reverse complement strand
AGTTGATATTATAGTCTGTATCACTTGGTAGTAAAGACTAGAATACCAGGTTGAACCTTGGAGTACTTACTCCACGTTTATTGATAAGACAGTCTGTATCTACCCTCCGGACCGGAACATGATATAGTTATTAGGCGGAAGAAATAAGTAAGATGAAAGTTTGCATGTTTGTTGGTTTGTTACTACTTAACGAAAAAACTGTTGAACCGATATAATGAAATTAGGCACTCTATGTGTGTGGATAACTTGGATTAACACATAGGATAGTTTTTATCCCAAAAAAAAAATGTTCATGTGGGACCATTAACAATGCGGGTAACAGCTAGTATAGTATTTAATTGTTCTTTACCATATTAAAAAATACCCTAACTCCTTAACAAAAATAACATTTACAAATCGCGCTCTTACTTATTGGTTTAAAAAAAACGCTATTGCGGCAACCGTTTGTCACAGCGCCGCAACCGCAAATAATGTGTACGAAGTACGAACGTAGCGTAAACACCAGGTAGGTAGTACTAAGAGTCAGTAGATAGCGTAAGTGTAAACGGGTTATCGCCTGTATGTATGAAGATAGAATACTGTGTTACATTACCACCGTTAGTATCTTAGCTTAGCTAGTTGTGGGTGCCATGATTATACCTTTGCCTACCTCGTCAGTGATACGGGACGTGAAAATACTTAATTTGTTTGATTGGAAGTAATTTAGCAGTCTATGTGATAATAAATAGCAAAAGTGTCGTCACATCCTTTCATTTTAATATAACAAAATTGAAATTAAGGAAGCAATGCTGCAGTTATTTTGCGACAGTGTGTTTTCAATTCCAGCTTAAGCATATCAATTCAGAATAAACAAACCTTACAATGTTGATATTTAATCTTCAATTTCTTTGTTTCTGTCCCAATTAGAGTGTTTATATTGGATTCGGATGTTATTCTAATATGAGACATGCTTATAATTAAATAACTTTGTTTTCTCAGAATTAGAATCACTAACTGGTTCTTAAATCGTCGTTAATTAAAAAAATAAGGTTATGATCCCAATTAAAACAGATCTTTAATATAATAATCCCTTGTTCAAGTTCTAAAATCCTTTTGATTGTTGGAAATATTTTTGACCCGAAAAATTAAATTATATTTTTATTTATATTTAACTCTCACACGAGAATTTTACTACATAATCGTAACATTGTAAGAAAATAATAATAAACTCTTAATATGAGCTTAATTTTATTAAAATTGGTTCAGTCGTTTTGACGCGACCTGCCATTAAATAAATTTAAAAAATGTGTTAATATGAAATTGTATAAAAAAGGTTAATATACCATTGCTGAATATCTGTCGGATAAGACTGCTTGGGATTAATTGTTCCTTATAACAATCTCTTACTAGTAATGATATTATGTTATGCAATTCTAATAAATTTGTATAGAATAAGGAAAAAAAGATAACGTTCCGATCCGGTGGTAGTTTTAGTATTATATAGACTCGTCACAAGTGCCTCTTGTAAGGTGAATGTGAATAAAAATATATTCTCTTCTAACAAACATATATATCACAATATATACAATTATTAGCGTTTGTAATATTATGATCAGTATTTTTTTAATATTGATATGAAGTCGTGTAAATTTTGTGAACCATTTGTGTTTATTTGTTTCTTTTCTCTTTCGTTGTAATATATCGGCCAATGTTAATAATGTATCTCTAAAGATGGATTTCAAGCAATCTAGATAGCTGCGTATCCGCCGGCCTATCCTATACCTAATTGCCATATTTATCCTGCCCACAGATATGTTATTGGCAAGCGATAACATAAAAATGGATCGAAATATCAATCTTGGGCAGCAAGTTTTGGATTAGGATTGATTATTAATATTGGCCGATATGATGATGGCCGTCAACCATGGATATGTACATACATTATGCTTATATTTGGCACAATATCTTTAATTCATTATTATTCTCTTGTTCTTATGTGTGTGATATATAAATAATTCAAGTAGTTTTGTTTTTCAAAGATTTTAGACCAGGAAGAAATTACTTTATCCGAAACAGGTAAAAATGTTTTTTTTTATATATATTCGAATTACACTATCGACAACTACACGGCAACCACAACCACAATATAGTCACAAAATGTGATCGGCCGTAATTTAGTGTTAAAAGTGAACAGTTGATTCATACGGACTACTTGTACTATCGTTATTATTAGTATGGTTTCATTGTGGGCAAATTACGGCCCGCAGGCCGCATCCGGCCCGTAGGAGATTTTAATCCGGCCCGCCCAGCGCTTTTTTTTTCAGAAAAAATATTTGAACCTCCTTAAAAAAAATTTTCTAAAAGTTAAGACTATTAAAATTTGAACAATTAAGATACTTTATCTATACTTCAAACATATATAATGCGAATCTCATATATTAAGACTTCATAAATCGATTTTATTTTAATTGTATAATAAAAAAGTGCTTTGTGTTATCTTCAATCAATGTAATATTTACAGCTCTTTTAGGCGTTTTTAAACTAACCGGCCCGCCTCAAGATTTATTTTAATTTACTGGCCCGCCAATAGAATTTTTAAAATTTTAAAATTTGCCAAACCCTAACGATAATATTAACCATATATTAACGCAACTGCTAGCGACACAGTAAAACTGAACTCAACGACATTTACATTTATTGGTGCAACAATGTATATAACTACATACTATATAGTTGTGTAAAACTACACCAACACTATTCGTAAGTAACAACTGCTTGACCACATTTTGTCGCTGTGGTGTAGCTGACATAAGTGTGGTTCAACGCTTATCTATGTTTTGTGTCCTAGTTCTTTGACTAACTTGCAAATTTCAAGTATAATTTTTACCGTAACAAACAAGTATTGACCGCCTCGTTGGTTGAGTGGCTAGCGTACTCGCCCAAGTACACAGACTAACCGCGAGGCTAGGATTCGATTCCCGACACGGGCAGGCATTTGTGTGATGAACATTTAGATGTCTACATTTCCGGGTCTGGGTGTTTATTAAATTTATTCTGGTATCTATTTAAGTATTTCTATGTATTAGTAAACTAATTCGGAGTGTCTGTAATATTAACATAATCGCTATTTACTACATGTACAACATACAGTACATATAAAAAATTTCATTTTTTACTATTTTTGTCTGTCTGTCTGGCGGTTTGTCTGTATGTCTTGTAGTTACGGCTAATCTCTGTAACGATTTGACTTTGACGGGAGTTTCAATGTGGGGTAGCCAATGTAATTAAGAAATAAATATTTTTTTTAAATTCCACGCGCACAAATTCACGGGCATATTTGAATATACTTCGAAAGTATATCCATGCCCATGACCTCGAAGAAGTGAGCAGAGACACAATCAGGGCATCTACGACTACCTGAATATATTAAGCCCCACAATCTTATAGGACAGTCTATCGCCAACAGAGCAATCCCTGGCAAGGTTGCTTTTATTAGAAAAAAAAACACATAATTTGGTTGCCCGATGCCCAGGAACCAAATCTGGGAAAAGTGCAAATGTCATTAAAAAATAAATAAAATAGAATTCCACCTAAGGCCGACGATAAAGAGTTTATACTCTTATATCCACTGGATAATATGTTTATATAGAATAAATCATACAAAGTAAGCCTGGAAATGGCTATTGAATCTATGGTTATAAATCTAACCACAGCATATCAAATTTATATCCAAACAGCGTGTGTCCGCAATTTCTGCCATGTAGATTTGTCGGCCAGATTTATTCTTCACCTAAAATTGTATACGAATGATATACTGAAACGGATACGTGCTGGGGTTTTGTAGAAATGTGACGCAGTTTGGATGAATGTCGAGACAGTATTTCAAGCCGACCCATCGCTTACAACTAAACAAAGCGCAAATTCGGCGTAATATGGAGTAATGTTCTCAACTCTGGGCAGGGGCTCCACAGTACCAGTTCCTTCCGTTTGACCGCATTAAGCGTAGAGCAACTCGAATTGTCAATGACCGGGCAATTACCAATCGGCTCGATTCCTTGGCGCTGCGTAGTCATGTTGGGTCCCACAGTGTTTTCTGTCCCACTCTTTCTCGGATCTCGATCAGCGATTACACCACAGATTTTCCTTTGTGCTTTCGTTTCAACCACATTTATCCTACTCTTAAGCTTTATCCGTTGCAACACAAACCAGAAATACTCAACGTTGAATTTTAATTTCAATTCCACTGCTAACTTTACCACAACTACATTAAGATTGAGTCCTGAAGATTGCCGCATACTTCAAATCGCTTCTCTCCAGACGGAGTAGATTCGGTCTTGCGGTTAAAGAGGAATTACACTGACTTTAAATAACTCAAACAACATAAACTCCTGTTTTTATAGCAGTTTTGCAACAGATTTTTTTTATTTTTTGTTTTGATGGTATTGGATGGCAAACAAGCAGACGGATTTCCTGATGGTAAGAAATTCACACCAAAGGATAGTTAATGGTGCTTTGCCAACCTGAGGCCGGGATGTTAGGCCTCGAGCAAAAGCAAGTTTACCGGCTACTTTATCATCCTAGCTGAAACACGTCAACGGCAATCGATGACGTTATGGCGATAAGAATAGGTAAGGCGGTGGTACCAATACGGGCGAGTCTCTGCGAAACTTTACCACCTTCTTTTCACTTACCTATATCTTGCTTAACATTTACTTTTTACAATTTCGGAAGAAACCAGTCTACTTAAGATTGGTTTCTTGGCGGTATTGATAAGAATTGTAAGCCGCCATTTTGAGACCAGATATAATAATAGTGAGTTTTCAACCTGGGCTTTAAGTATCTTATACAAGTGTAATATGAAAAATATCACCATTGAATAAAAGCCTTAATATTCAGCCCACGACTCAACCTCAAGGATATTTTTTCAAAGCAAAGTAATATCAAGCTTCGACTTATAAAGTTTTTTACTGGAGTAGGTACTCAAAGAAGCTAATTAAAATATCGTTGAAAAAAGTTTTCTTTCATTTTATAATTTACTAATCAATTATCGATTTTATTCAAAATTGTATATAAATATAAAATATTTGAAATCATTATTTTCTGAGGAAGGACGAGCCTTGACACCAATGTTAACACTTAGGACCAAAACACATAACCGCGTTGCGGTGATGCGCTACTGAGAGTTGAAACACAAAACCACGTTTAGTTTAGCGACGCGGCGCCGCAACGCGCTTATGTGTTTTGGCCCTAAAATCGTCGGTTTCTACTGACGATTCTAGCGGCACGGCGCCACAACGCGGTTATGTGTTTCGGTCCGTAGTTCAGATCTGCTGTATATACTTTAGGTATATTGTTAAAAAGATAACTTAGTTAAGTTGGAAGATATGTATCTATGTATGTCTAAGTTTAAACATGTATGACTTTTTTAGTTAACAAGTAAAATTTAAAATCAAAGTATTTTAAAATATTTTAATGTTATCCCCCCTATGGTGTAGCAGTCCGGGTGTTGAACTGGAGTTTATGAGGTCTTTGATTCCATCCCCGGGTCGTCTAACAAAAAAAATGTGGTTTTTCCAACTTTCTGCTATAACAAAATGTTGCCCGGGATTTGATGTGTGCTTAGTTAGCAATAGGACAAGGACTACGTGCTTTCGGCTAGTCTTGTGCTTTCGGCTAGTCTTACGTGCCCTGGTTGTATCTCTGTCTAATTGATGTGAGCGTGAAGACACTTTTAATTGTTATCGTTACCAGATAATATCAACATTCCCCAAGTAACTATAATTTGAATAATTTTTAAAGTTTTTTGTTTAATTGTGAAAAATATAATTTCTTCATTGTTATCATATAAACAAAAGCGTTTTAGTTTCATTATACAATATCAGATTTTTTAATGAAGTAACAAAGTAAAGATAATGTCGTTTTTAGTACATACGACCGACATATTTACATAGATTTTTTTTTATAGAAGAGGAGGCAAACGAGCAAGTGAGTCACCTGATGGAAAGTGATCACCTCCGCCCACGGGCATCCGCAACACCAGGAGTATCGCAGATGCGTTGCCGACCTTTAAGGAATGAGTATGCTCTTTTCTTGAAGGATCCTAAGTCATATTTTTTTTTAATACCGCCCTCGGTAACTGATTCCACAAAGGTGTTATACGGGGTAAAAAATGTCTTCGGAATCGCACAGTTGTAGATCGCCACGCATTAAGATGATGCGCATGAAACCTTAAGCTCTGACGCGATGTTCGAAGGTGGAAATCAGCGGCTGGAATTAAACCAAACAACTCGTCAGAGCATTCCCCATGATAGATGCGGTAGAGAACACTGAGTGACCCAACATCTCTACGCAACGCTAAGGAATCATGCCGATTGGTAGTTGCCCGGTCATTGACCATTCGAATTGCTCTACGTTGAATGCGGTCAAATGGAAGGAGCTGGTACTGTGGAGCCCCTGCCCAGAGTTGAGAACAGTACTCCATATGAGGCCGAATTTACGCTTTATATAGTTGTAAGCGATATGCCGGCTTGAAATACTGTTTCGCTTTACTGAGCACACCAAGTTTTTTAGAGGCTATTTTAGCCTTCTCCTCCAGATGACCACGAAATTGAACATTACTCGAAATGTCAACATTGAGTTTACCAATGCAGGCTGTGGCAGAAAGGAAAACGCTCTCAAATCGAGGAGATGCGACAAAGGGAGTCTTTTTAGCGGAAAACCCGCAAACTTGTGTCTTGTTAGGGTTGAATTGCACCAGATTCTGCTGGTCCGAAAACGAAATTTCAGACAAAAGATTGTCAATTTTAGACACAAGTTGGTTCCGGCTCTCGATGACATGTTCCCGTGATATAGTATGTCGGCCAAAGTATAAGGCTTCCCCAGTAGTGTCATCTGCATATCAATGAGTGTCACTATTTTGCAACATGTCATTGGTATGCAGAAGAAACAAAGTAGGAGAAATCACACAGCCTTGGGGAACACTAGCATTGACAGGTTTGGACTCCGAGCACACACCGTCGACAACGACCTTGATGCTACGCCACGTCAAAAAACTAGTGTTCCATTTACTTGATTTCTCAGGAAGACCGTAAGAAGGAAGCTTCGATAGAAGCGCCTTGTGCCACATCCGATCGAAGGCTTTTGCTATGTCCTAACTGACAGACAATGCTTCTCCCTTGCTTTCGACTGCTTGCGCCCATCGGTGTGTTAAGTAAACCAAAAGATCACCTGCTTAACGACCACGACGGAAACCGTACTGACGATCATTTAACAGCTGGTGCTCCTCTAGGTACCTTAAGAGCTGGCAGTTTGTTATGGATTGCATTTGTTTGGAAAACAAGAAAGTTATAGCTATAAGTCGGTAATTGGACGGATTCGAGCGGTTACCTTTTTTAGGGTTGGGGTGTACTAAAGCATTCTTCCATGAATTCGGTACAATGCCTGATGAATAGGGGAGCCGGAAGAGTCGCATTAAAACCGGTGCCAGCTCAGGACACACTTTGAGAACAATCAGAGGGATATTATCGGGCCCACTCAACTTGTTGACGTCCAATGAAATAGGTGTTCTACGCACTGAACTCTGCAGAAACTTTATTTCTGGCATAGACACTTCACACCGCGAGATGGTCGGCGCTGTGTTTCTATGGTCATCTAAAGTCGAGTTGGCAGCAAAGAGGGAGCCTAGAAGTTCGGCTTTCTCTTTCGTATCATGGGCCAGTGAGGCATCACTCCGGTGTAAAGACGGTAAAGATGTATCAAAGTTAATATTTTTTAAGTAAAAAATTATTATCTCCTTTTTAGAGCCTTTAAACAAAAGATTTTACTAAAACATTTTTTTTGCTTTTAATTTATTTTTCCTAAAGTAAAAACAAAATAACGATTTATCTCGCGTTGGTCTGGGCTCCTTTTGCAAAATAGACCATCTGCCAGGTAGCTTGTAAAAGGCAAACATAGGCTTACCATCACTAACACCGTGACATCCTACTAGGTGGTAGGGTTTCGCAAGGACTCGCTCAGATTGGTACCACCGCTTTACCTATTCCTACCGCCATAACGTCATAGATTGCCGTTGACGTGTTTCAGTTAGGACGATAAAGTAGCCGGTAAACTTACTTTTGCTCGAGGCGTAACATCACGGCCTGAGGTTGATAACGCACCATTCCTATCTTTGGTGTCTCTAGATTGCGTGAATTTTTCTTATTGTTAAGAAATCCGTCTGCTTGTTTGCCTTCCAATATCGAAAAAAATACACTATTAATGAACCAGTATACCGATGTAATAAAAACACAAACTATAAAAAAGATTGCTCTTCACAATAATGAAAAAAAACATACACTTTACAATTTTAATCTGTATATATATTTATCCATTATATAATATCTATGTATAACTTCCACCACAGTTAAATACTTCTAATCGTAATATTGTTGTTTCAAACTTTAGCTTTCGTAGTTCATGACAGCTTCGCTATCTCAAGTTGTGGTTCTTAAAGTTTGAAGATGTCTACAGAGAAAATTGCACATTTAATTTTCTGATATGTAACTTCATGTATTTAAAACTTTTATAACCAACTAAATAATTTTTAAATGCTTCTGCTGATGGTTGTGAAACTTTGCACTGTAACTATGACAGAGGACCTCGTTATTTATTTTAGATATATCGATTCATCTGTATATGTATTAGTTTTTTTAACAATATTTACATATATATATAATTACTTGATTATGTTATGCATAATATAATATATGTTTGCATATATTATATTATGCTTTTTTTGTTACGTTATATAAACTGAAAAAAACTAGTATAAAGGCCAACGTCTCACTTTTGCCCTTTAATTGGAAGCCAAGCTAATTTAAAAAGAAACGTGTATATTTTAAATTTAGAACTATTTACATAATAATAAAAATGTTTAAACTACATGAGCAGTTTGAACAAACAATAAGATATGATACATTGACACTTATATCTATATAGTGTTATCTTACTAGTTGACGTTATATTTTCAACGACCAGATAGGCCACATGAATGAAACCAAATAAACAATTTGATGTTTTTATTTTTTGTAATGAATAGTCGCAGAAATAATCAATACTATAAATCTTCATAAAATTTCCTTAAAATAATTAAAAATTCGTAAAAGACAACTAAAACTTACTTATTTACAAATTTTAAGTAAAAATTAACAAAGTGGCCAACAACAATAAAAATTATCAAAACAAAACAAACCCCCTCATTCCTAATTATTATTGAAAATAAAAAAAAATCATTGAATCGTCATTAGATACTACCATATTTTTTTATGCTGGTAGAATAGGGTTTTTTGTGACATAATTCAATTAAATGCTTTTTTTGGATGGATCAATTGGCAACAACTGATTATAACGTAGTTTTAAAGATAAATCTGTAGATCTGTCAGTTACTTTCTTTCGTGTTCTTTCTAGCATAAAGTATGAATGCAACAGGAAAGTATATTTAATATTAATATTAAAGTACTTATCTGTATAAAGGTACATCAAAAAATTAGTCCTATTTCTATTACGGCCAGTAAAATTATCTGACCAAAGTCTTCAATCAGCACAGCCTACTTAAAGTCATATCTTCAACTAACTGTTTTAATTGAACCCTTCATAGCTACTTGTTTATTCCACAAGTAGCAGGTACCAACCAAATTCCAAATATCAAATACGGATAAATTATAGACTTTCAATTGCTTACAATAATAAAAGAAACTAATGTTACAGCTAGTAAATATATAAATAAATAAATAAACCTTCTGTAAATAAAATGTAGCACAAATTATTTTGGAATATTTTTGTGATGCATGTCATCAATCTGTTTTAAAGATCCAGACACATTTTTGTTAATAATTACGTGATTTTTAAAGTTTTGTTTTATTTCTGCTATTATGGAACTATGTTTATAAGAATAACAGACACGACTCTGATCCTTTTGGAGTTGGTGAAATGACAGATCGATGTTGTTTTATTATTAATTATTATTTATATAATACTATATTAGTATAATTAACTATTAATTAAGTAATAAATACCAATGTTAATAACATACGACAATACTTAAAGTATCTTCACGCCCATTTCCCCGAAGTGGCAGGCAGAGGCACAACCAGGGCACCCACGACTAGCCGAAGATACTAAGTCCCACAATGTGATAGGTGGCAAGCCTATCGCCAACCGGGCACATATCCTACCCCGTGCAACATTTTTTTCTTATTAGAAAATTTAGAAAAACCCAATTTTCTTTTTGTTGCCCGACCCGGGATTCGAACCCTGGACCTCATGTAGTCAATTCCAACAACTGAACCGCTACACCAAGAGGCTACTTGAAAACAATTAAATACTTTCGAAGCTCGGTGCTCGTATTTTCGTCGTTGTTACAACCTAGCTCGTCACTCGAACCACTATTGTTCACATTACCAGTTGCTTAATTAACTAAATTCTGACTTCTAAACTTATAATGGTGTTAAGACGTTATGTTTCAATAAGTTATGTCTCATAACATATATAATATTCACTAATTATACTGACTAATTGGCCCTAAACGAAAGCAAAGACGCGGGATGTCCCTACGTACAAGTCTTTAAGAACCGTTTGGCCTTTGTACGATTAAAATTGTGTCACATTAACCCTTTTACTGCAGCAAAAAAAAGCATTTTCCCCTACAAATTATTAACTTTTTTTAGTGTAGGTAGTTAACCAGGGTAAAATGTAACACTTAAGACAAAAAAGTGAAAATGCTCTAATTTTCGCATTGGCCCATATACGTAGGACCCATCGATATAGTTCATGATTTTGAGATGGTCCAATATTACTTTTATTATGATTCGACAAGAGGTTTTTCAGTTGAAGTTGTTGATGATGTCGTCAAGATAATATGTGAAAAATGTATGCATTATAAGGTATAACTCAAAAGCGACTAGGCCGATGTTGATAAAATGTACGTAAGACCATTACAAAACCATTAGCTACTCGTATCTTTCGAAAAAGAATTATGAAGTCGCAACGTAATACCCAACGAAATAGTTGGAGTCGGGTTTTGAAGTTTCACTGCGTTTATTTATCACCTCTGTGCTCTAGCGTTCGGTGTTGGCGTTGACTACATAAGGTTTGGGTTTGATTCTCAAGTTCGCCTTATTTTGACGATTTCTCAAAAGGAAGGTCATTATTTGAAGGTGACCCCATGCAAGTTTGATTAACGACGGGTGGTTTTTGAGTTTAATAATGTGTATTTTGTGTGTATTAGCTCTATGGGATCTTGTGGACATCACTTCATGAAGTCTCGAATTCGATTCTCGGGTTAGGCAACAAGACCAAAATGTATTTTCCCAAATTTTTAACAAATAATTCGTTGTCCGGGATCGAAAAAGTGCCCGATTGGCACCCTTGCCACCTATCACATTGTTTGACTAATATCCCGGTAATGTTATCTTTGGAGATATGGGAAGAACTTCATTTATGTAAAACTAGCGGCCCGGTACGTGCTTCCCACGTATTAACTACTTGTAGATACGTCTTTTTGATTTGTGGTATAAACTGAAAAATTAAAAAAATATCAATATTAAAATGTCATTACATTATTTATTCACCGCATGAATGGCATAACATAACAAAACAAAAAAGAAAAAACAACTGAAAGAAGTTTCAAATTGACTGAAATATATCTTTTAACAAAATGATTCTCCATTTATTGAATTCATTTGTTACAAAAATGTGATAAATGAAGGACCGTTCGACCGATTTTATGCAAACCTCACATAAACCATCTACTAAATAGTCCAAACAAAGCCTAAATATTTGGTTTGGATAGGTGAGCCCGTTCTTGAGTTATAAAATTACAACGAATTGGCATTGATTTATATATATACATATATAGATGTAGAAACCTGCTTTTAAAACAAAACATAGCTGCCGTTCTGACATTCCTTTGACTGATCTATTAATCCTTTATACCAATACTTATTTCTTTCAGAAATTATTTTTCTGCTGGAAAAGCATTAATAAAATGAAACATATATTTTTCAAATTTATATTAAGAAACTTAGATATAACAAAAATAGGGATGTGACAGACATGTTACTTTGTATGATAATGTTTCTATAAGACGTATGCAACGCTTTAAAGCATTTATAAATATAAAAATGCAAAAGAATGAATCCTCATAAGCATATACTAAACTGATGAATTAGGAACGATTTGACAAATTCTTTTGTTTGATACCCTATACTTGACATACATTTTCCACTCAATTTCTATTCCTAAAATAACTTTTAACTTTGAAACAAAATATGGCATGACGACTATCAAGACATCATTTTAAATTTTTGCGAAATGACAAAAATACCGTTATCTCTTTTGGCATAGGTAATATCAATATTTGTTAAAGATAAAGAGGTGTTTCTTAGTTATATGTCGATTCCAACAGTATTTATATACTTAACTAAGTTTGCTATAGAATATTGTTACACTTCTATATTTATTCCTAATTCTATGACTAAACTTCAAGTCGGAAAAAGCGAATATAAACCAAGTTTTAAAAACGACAGCAGAAAAAGTATATCAAATCCGGTAATAATATTAAACAACCGGGTTTTGTAATTTACTCCGGGACTGCGGTAGTGCTTTTTGGTGTTCTATCTTGCAAATTTTTATTACAGTGATTTGAGAGGTTTATTTTGTGCAAAATAAAGTCTATTTTACATTATTTTGAAATAACATTTTTAATTATTTATACGGGATACTCACGATCTCTTTTTAAATAATAAAAAATGTTATTAATTCACGACGACTTAAGTTTAAAATCTTATTTTGAAATGTTGTACGAAAATTTGGGTTGATCATTATGCAAAATATTTTGAGATTTACAATATTATATTTGTGTCAGTACTCAGGTGAAGTAGTATATGTTGTACTGGCATAGTCTAATTTGGATTTCCTCTTTTATTATTGCAACTACGTAAGGATATTGTCATATTCCCCATGTTGGTCCAGGCTCATTTGCAGAATAGACCATCTGCCTTACTGCCAGGCAGCTCATAAAAGGCGAGCATTGGCTTAACGTCACTAACACCGTGACGTCCCACTAGGTGATAGAGTTTTGCAGCTACTTGCCCGGATTGGTACCACCATCTTACCTATTCCTGCCGCCATAACGTCCAGCGCTTGCCGGCGACGTGTTCTGGTTCGGAGGGTAAGGTAAAGTTACTTTTGCACGAGGCTTAACATCCCGGCCTTAGGTTGGCAACGCACCATTACCACATTTGGTGTCTCTAGGCGGCGTAATTTCTTACCATCAGGAAATCCGTCTGCTTGTTTACCTTCCATTATTATTAAAAAAAAACACACACACACACACACACACACATTTTACAAACTCTAAAGATAAATATGATGAGTTTTTAGAAGCAACCGAATTCTAAAAAAGGAGAAGGTTATATGTTTGACTCTTTTATTTGTTATGTATGTTTTCCGTCACCTCAAGCATTTTTCCAAAGTGATCACATTGCCACCAATTCCAAACATGTTTAATATAAATTTCAAATAATAAGAAATTGGAATTTAAAAAAATATGAAACATTACATACATACATACATACATATCTTCACGCCAAGTCCCTTACGGGGTAGGCAGAGAGTATCGAGTGCCAGACCTCACGATCCTGACAAACCTGTCTTGCTTCCTTCACATTCATAACCCTTTTCATACAAACACGCCGGTTTCGGAGACTCTTGACACCACCCTCGGATAATATGAAATATTCATATCAAAATAGTCATGTTAGTATTAAATATAACTAGCAAAGAACTAGAAAGAAACGTTTAGTAACTTATCAAGTATAAATATTTCATTATATTAATTAAATCGGACCATCACAATCCCCGTGTTGGTCTGTTTCAACTAAGTAGAATAAATTGATTATACGCGTCTCATCACCAACAAGATCACTGGTGGCAGAGTGCTGCGCAACAGTTTGCTCTGGATCCGCCACCTTCCTGTCGGTCTGGAGAATAGGACAGCTGGTAGACTTGCACAATACATCTTCAACCCCGGCATAATAGCGACTCACCTGCAATATCTATGGTGTCTATAGGCCACGGTAGTCTTTTACCTTGTGCTTCTTCGCTGATCTTTCATATAAAAACACAAACTAATATTACAGCACATACAAACCCGCTGACCGCATTCGTAACAATAAGATCCGAGAAAAAGTAAGATTGAAAAAAGTGTTGGTGTTAAAAAGAGATTGGGCGTGCTGCGCTGGTTCGCTCATGTGTAAAGAATGTCAGGTGAAAGATTGACAAAGCAGATATTATACATTGCGAATGTGGATGGATGTAGTGACCCGGAGAGACCAAGGTTGACATTCCGGATTAAATCGCTCGGATATTATCCGAGGGTGGCGTCAAGATTCTCCGAAACAGGAGTGTTTCTATCAATCCAGATGGGTCTGCCAGGATCGTGAGATGTGGCTCGATACTTACTGTCTACCTCGAAAGGAATTTGGCGTAAAGATATATACATATACATACAAACCAGAATCGCAGTTGCGATCGACTTAATGCAGTCGCTACAAGTACTATCAGTAGTGCTATATTGAAATAGAGGTACTATTTCGAATTATTACTTATTACTTATTCTCAGGTTATTACTTATTCGGCAGTCAATTTTGTGATGAACCGTATGCCTTGAAGGCAAAAATTTACTTACGAAGTACGGATATTTTACGTCGAATGGATTCCAAAACATTTCAACCTTAAAAAAATATCAAGTTAATATAAGCTAGCGAGTTTGTAAACGTTATGACATTGCGTAGTGAGAATATACTGTTAGTTTTAAAATAAACAGCGAAGACACATTTTTTAAGTCGGAATTTCGACATTTCTAAGTTAAAAGAGCATTTCCATGTCACAGTCTCTAAAGTATGGTATAGTTTGTATGAGTAAATATTATATTATGTAAACTTTTAGTTTACATTTAAATTATTAAGTTATTGCATAGCTTCTATCGCGGGCCTTGAGCGTGGAAACCGAATCCTGAAATTCCGTAACGAAAATAACCTAACACACCATCACACCGCCATCTATCGATGGAAAGCAGATTTTTTAACGACTTTTTGATCAAGCTTGTCTCTTTAGTTCAGCTACTCGCCTCTAGGTGGCATTGGTTGTATCAGCGTTACTGCGCATGCGTAATCCCCCTCTTCACCCCGCAATCTGATGACTCATGCTCATGCACTTAAGCGATAGTTTTAACATGGCAGTTTCCGAGTGCCACAAGTCTTTTTTTATTATGAAAGATGAAAGATGACAAAAAGATATACAACGCGAATGTAGATGTGTTTATGTACCCAATGTTAACATTCGAAGATCAAATCGCTCGGTTATTATCCGAGAGTGGTGTCAAGCGTCTCCGGAATCGGCGTGATTGTATGAAAAGGGTAATAAATTGAGAGGAAACCGGAAAAGTCTGCAAGGATTGTGTGATTTGGTACTCGATACTCTCTGTTTATCCCTCAAGGGGCTTAGCGTGAGGATATGTATGTATGTATGTATGTATGTGTGTAAGTTTATTAAATAGTATATATTTAGTAGTTTATTCATCTCATATTATTTTAGTTATACAGGTTGGCACTAAGAAATTCATTTCATTAGAGAATAGCCTGCTTTTTGTAGTTTGTTTTTTTAAATTTATTTTGTAATATCTGTTGTGTACAATAAAAAGTTTCCTAATAAAAATAATGTTGTATTTGAAAAGTGTTTTATTTAACTGTAAAATAATAACTATAAATAGGTGCTGTAAATCTATAGTACAAAGCAGTATACATATACGCATGCATGCATACAAATCCAGCTTTCTCCACATTTATTCTCCATAATTATCATTTACTTTTATTTTAAAGACTCTTAATACCACCCTCGGCTAAAACCCCAGCGCTTTGATAGTGGAATGTCAACCTTGGTTTCATCACCCACATTCGCATTGTATATCCGTTCTGCTAATTTGATTTCATCTGCATTCCTTTCCATGTAGACAAACTAATAGCAATGCCATTTCTTATTTTCACTCCAACTCTATCAATTTCAACCTACCTCTTATGTCACTGTTGCGTATGCAGAATTTCTGTAGCTCTGTCTATTAGGTCAAATTTATCTAACTTTCAAGTTATTTCTGACAAAGTCATCTCTTGCTTCTGTTATTCAACATTACGATAAGCACAAAATTATACAAAACACGTCTCACGCCATATCTAAAAACCTCGTTTGGACGGAGCTTACCCAGCGCTCCTATTACACTATTCGCTGCAATAACTCTCCTTTCCACATCCGCGGTGAACCTTCTTTCCCTGCTGATAGAGCCACCAAGATACACAATTTTATTAATAGTTCCACCACTAAATCTTTTGTTAAAACTTTTACTTTTGTTCTGGTTATGTCTGCTTCAAATACTGATACTTTGGTTTTTGTTCGCATTCAAATATCCTACATGTGGTAAGATTCATTATCAACATTTATATTTGTATGTGTCAAATGCATGGTAGTATGTGTTACATTACGCATTGATTCAATGCACTTTATAAGCATTATTATTGAAAAATATTAGCGTTCTGTGCTTCTCCTACACATAAATCATAAGTGTGCCTAATTGCGTACTCCTCTGTCCGCGTAATTTTCGTAAGAATGGATCCAAAGTTTTTGTTTCAAGTATTAATATTATGATAATTGTTTCAATGTGGTAAAATTACACAAAAGTAACTAAAATTCAAATCCTATTTCAATAAAAAAAAACAAATATATATAATACTCGTATATATCATATGATATACAAAATAATATAAAATCGGAATAGCCTGCAAAAAATTTTGCGTTTTCTATCATAAAAAAACAAATATGCACGTCAAAATGAGAACCTTCTCCGACTTTCCGTTGAAAACAACGAATACATCAGATTCGCCGAAACTAAAATGACGAAATAAAACATATTTTCAACGCATATCAGAATCGGAGCATATAAAGTAAAATAAATGGCTTTATTCGAATCGTTTACATACTGATAGCGTTAGATTTATAACTGTATTTGTTTGAAACGAAAATACAAATACAATTTTTCAAACATAAAGCAATAACATGAGATAAACTAAAACATATGTAGAATAGAACATGTTTTTGTTGAATGTACTTCGTATTTTGTTTGACTGTTTTTTAAAATAAAAAAATAATTTTGAAATACCTACTTGAAAACATTCTATACAGTACTGATTTAAATAAAACTTTATCCTTACTAAGACTAAAATGCTAAAGTTTGTCTATCTGTCTGTTACTCTTTCATGGTTAAACTGATGAACTGTTTTTAATGAAATTTTATACGCTTTTTAGCTATAGATCCGATTTCTTTTTTCTCACAATCTTGACAAACCTATCCAGCTTCCGTCAGAGACTCTTGATACCACCCCCGGAAAATATCCGAGTGATCTGATCGCGGTGTACCTTCCATTTCTGCTAAAAGCACAACCAAGATATACAATTTCATTCACTTTCTCCTACATTAACCAAAACTGATACACCCGTTCTGGCTACGTCTCTTTCAAACACCATTATTTTGGTTTTCATCGCATTCAAATATAAGCTCCTTTCTTTAATCTCCTTTTATATTTGTGACCAGTGTTTGCAGCTCAGATGGTGTAAAGCCCAAAAGAACAGCATCATCTGCATAAAGCAGGCAGTTGCGCACTTATATAACGTTGTCTACATATATATAATAGCTGACCCAGCAAACTTCGTATCGCTTGACATTAATGTTTTGATAGTAGCTAACACTGGTCAATACTTTCTTACAAACCCATTCTTTCTCGGATCTCACTGTTAAGAATATAAACAAGTTTTAATCAAAAACGATTAAGATTTAACTTATAACCTGTTTAATATATAAAAACCCTTATCTACTCAGTCGGTGGATTTAGAGGTCTGTTTTGGAGTCAGATTAGCTACCAACTAAAATTTCATAGTGTTCTACACTCTGCTTGGAAAGGAGTTGTGGTACCGATTGGCTAATTCTACTACAGCCCTCCAGAACATCTGTTTGCAGACACAGATTCTCCACTAAGATGTTACACCGACTCTAGTCAATGCACCAAGCAATGTGTTGGAACACCTCTGAACATGACTTGTTCGCAAGATGCTGCGTACAATAGGCGGAGAGTGACCCAAAATTACCGTCCTTACTATCTGTTATGGAGGGTGGAGAAGCCATTTCTGCGCTTCCCTCCGCCTAATCCTTTGGCGCCGAATCTGCACAGCAGCGGCCTCCCTCTGTCTTTGTTCTTTGTATTACTGCTCTTTTCTTTTCAGATATTACTTTTTCGCAAATGATGCAAAGCAATGAAATACTTTACTTTTCGAAAACTTAAAATACCTAATCATGACTTAGGTATTTTAAGTTTAATTAAAATTGGAAAAAAATCTTTTCTGCCAGTCCAAATTACAAGTTTTTTAATAAATAAAATAACTTAATGACGTGAAAAACTTCATACATCAGCTAACTAATAATGTTGTTTAGACAGAAATATGTGTATGAAAATATTGTGATTAAATTACTTCAAAAGAATTATTAGGATAAATTCTTAAAATACTTTAAATGAGTAACAAAATGCACGAGTTTTCGGAAAAACTCCAAGCATTGACATTCCTGTGTCCGTATTATGATGGAAAAGGGTCTTTGAAAGACTTTTGTGGCCTTTTATATCGAGAATCTTTTTGAGGTTAAAAACGACGCTTTCATACTGTGGACAACAGATAAAACAGAGTCTAGATTTTTTGTCATGTATTCAAGTATATTACAAATCAATATCTTTGTACTAAATATCAAACGTGAAAAATAAAGTAAGAAGATACTTACTTACCCATATCCCCGAAGAGTTAGACAGAGGCACAACCAGGGCACCGACAACTAGAAGAAGACACTAATGCCCGAACAAAAAATATTGCTCGGGATTGGATTGGAATTCTGCCTGGTTGGCGATAGGCTTGCCACCTATCACATTGTGGGACTAATGCCCGATTTCACCAAGAGCCCCTATATTTAGAGGACCTTTTAACGAGTTTTAGGGGACGGTTTTATATTAAAACAGTCCCGTAAATAACGTTAAATGGTCCCCTAAAGTATAGGGGCTCTTGGTGAAATCGGGCATTAGTCCCACAATGTGATAGGTGGCAAGCCTATCGCCAACCAGGCAGAATTCCAATCCAATCCCGAGCAATATTTTTTGTTTGGAAATTGTAAAAACCACATTTTTTGTTGCCCGAATCGAACCCGGGACCTCATGAAGTTAAGTCCAACACCTGAACCGCTAGACCACAGAGGTGCAAACGTGTAAAAGTATTAGAATCGTTCTAGTGAACAAAGACAACAAAAATGTTGACAGTTACAAATAAATTATATTCTCATAAACAAAAAGAGCAAGCGGTATCAAATTAAAGGTCTTTTTAAGTACACTTATACTTTATAACGATTTAGATGAATACTGTAAATTGAACAAGAAAGTATTCGATGAGCTTTTGATTTATTCATAATATTATTAGATATTGACTTATCTTTACGCCAAGTCCTCAACGGGATAGGCAAAGAGTATTGAATGTCCAATATCACGGTAGTAATAATAATTATACTAGTTATATTAGACTAATATTATAAGTAAGAAAGCCTGTTTTTAAAAAATGAACCGGGTTCAAATATAGGCTACTTTTCATACATATTCCACGTTGACAAGGTCACGGGTAAAAATCAAGCTTCCTTTAAATAAGGACGGATCGCCAACAAGAGTATGAAAATTCGATTATGATATATTATATCCATCCAACGGCTTGGAACCAATGTAGTCCTCGGCAATTTGTCGTCAAGACAGTGAAAAGAGGCCCAATTATCGATTTATGATTATACTTAAAACATCGATAATGCGGGTAGTGGAACAGTTTAATGAATTGGTTTTGTGGATACTGTTACAGTACGTAACTAGTACCTGCGTTAGTAAATGTTTGGTATTGATAAATGTCACTCTATTTAGAAGTTTGATGTGATTTTGGAACCGAATAAAGATGATTTTTCCCCGTGTTGGTTCGGGTTCCTTTGCAGAATAGACCATTTGCCTTCCTGCCAGACAACTCGTAAAAGGCGAGCACGGGCTTACCTTCATTGACACCCTGACATCTGACTAGGTGGTAGAGTTTTGCAGCGACTCACCCGGATTGATACCACCGCCATTACTTATTCCTGTCGCCATAACGTCAGCGCTTGTCGTTGACGTGTTCCGTTTCAGAGGATAAGGTTGTCAGTAAACTAACTTTTGCTTGAAGCCCAACATCCCAGCCTTTGGTTAGCAAGGCACCATTATCACCTTTGGTGTCTCAAGGCGCGTGAATTTCTTACCTTTAGGAAATCCGTCTGCTTGTTTTCCTTCCAATATCATGGGAAAATATTAAGTTATAACCATTATATTATTGACCAAGTAGAACCTTTGTTACAATAATTATTTATTTACTCTGTGAAAACGATAGCATATATTTTTATCA
>NJDC01000326.1:2311-12523 GCA_002245475.1 Calephelis virginiensis | reverse complement strand
ATGCGACAGCAATGTGATAGCGATGCGATAGCGATAATAGTTATTGTTATGTAACGATAACAAACGGGCAGATACGGGTAGATAATGCGATGCGATAGCGATGCGACAGCGATGCGACAGCGATGCGACAGCGATGCGACAGCGATGCGACAGCGATGCGACAGCTATGCGACAGCTATGCGACAGCGATGCGATAGCCATGTGACAGCCATGCGATAGCCATGCGATAGCCATGCAATAGCCATGCGATAGCCATGCGATAGCGATGCGATAGCGATGCAATAGCGATGCGACAGCGATGCGTAAGCGATGCATTTGCATAATACCCCGTAAGAGTCTTGGCGTGAAGAGATGAATCTATGAATGTATCTATTAATGTTAATACTTATTGTAACAATAATAAACGGGCAGATACGGGTAGATTACAGATCTCCAACGCTACCCGTTGAAATTTTAAGATGAAAAACGGCCTATGTCCTTCTTCAAACTTTAATCTATTTTTAAATAAATAAAATAAATATCATATAAAAAGTTCGTTAAGTTAAGACGATGATGTTCTGGAAAGAATATATTTAGAAAGTAGTGCACTGAGCACAACCGTTCCATAAGGAGTCAACCACGGGCATACCAAGCGTCTGTGTCGCGGGGTCTTTAATTATATTCGTAGTGATTATATTCTCTTTGATAGAGTTATTTTAAAACTGCGATATCTCCTAAAATATTCATTCAAATCGAGTGATATGAAATGCAATTTTGTTTTAAATTAAATACTTGTGATGAATGACTTAATTTTTTGATAAGGATTAACATCGTGTTTATAAAATAACCTTCGCAAATAATGAATTATTTTGAAACAAATTTGGTTAGCTTAAAAAAGGTTATAGTGAACCTTAAAAGATAGAAATATGCTGTTGCGGACTTTTCTTAGGACTTTTAAAGGGGAACAATTCTTTCATACATGATTTTTACGAAACTTTCACCGTTAACGGAGCGCACGCTCTCAATAGGAAAAAATCTCCCGATTTTAAAACATTTATCATTGGTGCTATCATTTAACAGAGAGCAGCTAAACGTATCACACATGACCAATAGTCGGGAAAATCCAGACATTCGGCTAAACAGTTCAAATCGCTGTATCGTGAGATTTCTTTTACTTCAGTAAATAATGAATGTGGCGACATGATTGTACTAAAGAATTTGGTTTATCTATTAATCTATGAGATTGTGTTGAATAGCTCAAATATTTCAAAAAGTTCGTTTTGATTTGATTGATTGATTGATCGATCAAAAAAGGCTAAAAAACGATAAACATAACAAAAACAACTAGGAACGTGCCGATTTTTTTAAAGATTGGATTGCTCCAGTTGATCATGATATATACAGAGCAAAGTGCACTGTCTGTGACTTTAAATTGTCAAAACTGTAGTGACAAAAAAATTACTACGATACTTAAAACCGGCTTCAAAACTAAAAAGTACAAACTAATAAAGATTTAATATTAATTATATACTACCTATTACTTATATGTGGTATTCACTAATAAGTCTGAAGTCGGTGCAAATTACTTATAATATAATTATGTACTAGTTTAAGGCTTGGCACCGACTTCAAATCTATTAGTAAATAGCACATATAAGTAATAGGCAGTATATAATTAATATTAAATCTTTATTATTTTTTACTTTTTAGTTTTGAAGTTGGTTTTAAGTAACGTAGTTATTTTTATTTATTACTTTTAGTTTATTGCTGATATGTTAAAATTTAATAAAAATAATCATCGGCATAGGTGAAAATAGATGAAAAATGCTCATAAAATAAAATAAAATCGGAATGTCACATACGGCAGCCCAGATTTTTTCGATAACAACACTGCACTTGCCTAATCAAAAGTGACCAAAGCGTTTATTCACGCTTGAAAATCTACGTATAATGAAATGTTGGTCGTAGCGCCATTTTGAACGATGACCCTGACTGACACATGAATGAAACTTTTTTTTCTCTATTATTAGTTAATTTGCCTCTTTCTGCGGGCGGCTAGGACTACTTTTAAGCCATGCTGCCATGTCTTCCGAATTTTATTTAACAGTCATAAGTCACTATATACAAAGTCATGTCAGGGTCTTGAGTAAAGCGGTGGCTTCGTTATTCAAGCTCATCTAGTGACATTCGGCAGCAGCGAGGTTCATGATTATTTCGTTTGTGCACTTTCACTGAACAAAATTGTTAAAAATGCCACCAAAATTGACTAATTTCACTCAATATAAACACGAAATTCAATAATTAAGAAAACCATAGGTGTACTACCATCTTCATTCACAATGGCACCAAAAAAACCTTTATTTTTCTTTATCGATGCTCAGAGATGGTGTGGCAATAACACGGAAAACTAATCTTACCTTTCAGCTGTCAATTATGAACTGGACAATGGCCATTGATTACAAATTGACCATCTTGACAGTTGACCATTCAATCACTCCAGAAAATCTACATGTAATGAAACTTTGGTTGTAACGCCATTTTGAACGATGACTCTGAGACACACCATGGTGACACATTTTTTTCAGGCTAATTTGCCCCATTCTGGCGCTGGCTTTGACGTTTAGACCATGCTGCAACATCCTCCGTAACACTTTTTTTTAAGATAATTTGCCCCTTTCATGGACCGGCAAATATCTTCAGCCCATGCTGCTACGTTTTTGAAATAATAAATTATTTTTAAAATAGTCATAAGTCGTTGTACAAAGTTATGTCTTGAGTAAAGTGGTGGCCTCGATACTCAAACATATTAAGTGACATTTGGCGGCAACGAAGAAATACACTAATTTATTCACAAATATTTTACTTTGGCACTTTAACTGAACAAAATTGAACTATTGGCCACCTAACATTACTAATTTGATTTATTTATTTGTAACAAGGAAAGGCTTAATGATTGGCTAAAGTAAACAAATCTTTATGAGTTAAAGTGCTTTACTTCAAAACGACTTTCTCGTGTCGTGTCAAAATTACTTTAAAATAATGTTCATCACTACTAACTCATGTCCTTTAGCAAAGGCATATCCTTCCCTTTCTACGGGGAATGAGGTGTCTATTGATACCCATCCCAAGAAAATATCAGTAGATATTTGTATATTCCTTGCTTTATATATACATCAAATCACAGAACAATAGTACTTACAGAGTTTCATATGCACCTTAAATAAACTCCTAAGATACTATAAAAGTACTTAACACGTTCACGTGAACATGGTATTTTCTGAACTGGATGCGGTGTCGCACACTTTCTCTTTCATATAAACTTGATCCATGCTCAGAGACGGTGTGGTAATAACACGGAAAACTAATCTTACTCTGATGTTAAATAAGCCCTTGCAAAAGCGATGCGACAGCAATGTGATAGCGATGCGATAGCGATAATAGTTATTGTTATGTAACAATAACAAACGGGCAGATACGGGTAGATAATGCGATGCGATAGCGATGCGACAGCGATGCGACAGCGATGCAACAGCGATGCGACAGCGATGCGACAGCGATGCGACAGCGATGCGACAGCGACGCGACAGCGATCCGACAGCGATGCGATAGCGATTTCTTTTTCATATAAACTTGATCGATGCTCAGAGATGGTGTGGTAATAACACGGAAAACTAATCTTACTCTGATGTTAAATAAGCCTTTGCAATAGCGATGCGACAGCAATGTTATAGCGATGCGATAGCGATAATAGTTATTGTTATGTTACAATAACAAACGGGCAGATACGGGTAGATAATACAGATTGTGAAAATTATTCTTATTCAGATTGTGTGCTCCAAGAAATTGTGTGTTTGTTAAGGAAAGTTTTTTTTTCATCAAAGAAAACAAATTTAGTCAGACTATATATTAGGTTTTGATAAACTTGAGATATGACGAGGTATCTCTCATAGGAGTCTGGTGATAGTTTCAATTTAGTTTGGAGATTAAAATGAAATGGAAATAATTTATTTGCGGAATCTTTGTTTCAAAAATATTTAAGCATACTAACGACATATTCCACCACGCAAATATTTTAATATTTATAAAAAAATAACATAAATTTTAACTTTTAAGCAAGTTATTCATATTTTATTCAGACTATAAATAAGGGGACTATAAATAAACGTTAAGTAGCTAGGTACAACATTGTCACGCGGCAGCCTTGAGACAATCAGCTGCTTTCAAGAGTTCGTTGACCCCGATGCGTTATAAGCAAGAATTAATTCTTGTAATATTTTATTTATTTTTCGTTTTAGATTTATTTATTATTTTTTATGTTTCCAGACACGCATTCCGAGCCCGTGGTTAAAATATCGTTAACGTCGTTAACGTGTATAATGTATGTACGGGAGTCAAAAAAACTAAACGACACCAGCATCATGGCCTATTGAACTTTGTCGATTATATAGTGGAGAATATATACAGCCATACACATAATCACCTATTAGATTTAGAACTCATTGAACTCAGCCAATTTAAAATAATATATTTATATATAGCGATGCGATAGCGATGCGATAGCGATGCGATAGCAATGCGATAGCGATGCGATAGCGATGCAATAGCGTTGCGATAACAAATCGATAGAAAAGCGTTAGCAAAGCGATAGAAAAGCGATAGCAAAGCGATAGAAAAGCGATAGCAAAGCGATAGCAAGCCGATAGCAAAGCGATAGCAAAGCGATAGCAAAGCGATAGCAAAGCGATAGCGAAGCGATAGCAAAGCGATAGCGAAGCGATAGCAAAGCGATAGCAAAGCGATAGCAAAGCGATAGCAAAGCGATAGCAAAGCGATAGCGAAGCGATAGCAAAGCGATAGCGAAGCGATAGCAAAGCTATAGCAAAGCGATAGCAAAGCGATAGCAAAGCGATAGCAAAGCGATAGCAAAGCGATAGCAAAGCGATAGCAAAGCGATAGCAAAGCGATAGCAAAGCGATGGCAAAGCGATAGCAAAGCGATAGCGATGCGACAGCGATGCGATAGCCACGCGGTAGCGATGCGACAGCGACGCGTAAGCGATGCAATAGCGATGCGATAGCAAATCGATAGAAAAGCGTTAGCAAAGCGATAGAAAAGTGATAGAAAAGCGATAGCAAAACGATAGCGATGCGACAGCGATGCGATAGCCACGCGGTAGCGATGCGATAGCGATGCAATAGCGATGCGATAGCAAATCGATAGAAAAGCATTAGCAAAGCGATAGAAAAGTGATAGAAAAGCGATAGAAAAGTGATAGAAAAGCTATAGCAAAGCGATAGCAAAGCGATAGTAAAGCGATAGCAAAGCGATAGCGAAGCGATAGCGAACAGATAGCGAAGCGATAGCGAAGCGATAGCGAAGCGATAGCGAAGCGATAGCAAAGCGATGGCAAAGCGATAGCAAAGCGATAGAAAAGCGATAGCAAAGCGATAGAAAAGCGATAGAAAAGCGATAGCAAAGCGATAGCAAAGCGATAGCAAAGCGATAGCAAAGCGATAGCAAAGCGATAGCAAAGCGATAGCAAAGCGATAGCAAAGCGATAGCAAAGCGATAAAAAAGCGACAGCGATGCATTTATAAGAGTAAGAGTCTTTGCGTGAAGAGATGTATCTATGAATGTAAATCCATTAATAATAGATATTAATGTTAATAGTTAGATGCGATAGCGATGCGATTGCGACGCGTAAGCGATGCAATAGCGATGCATATTTGATAAGGTTCTAAATAATAAATTGTTGCAGTGTAATAATAAAATTGTAAAGGGCACAGATGTTTTCCGTCTACAAAATTGTGTATTACCTAATGTGCAAAAGTGAAACATTTGAAAACTTTAAAAATGCTTAAAAACAAACGTCTGAACTACTACTTCGTTTTATTCATTACGAAATTAACTGTTTGTTTCCAAAACAAAAAAATGAAAGTATGGTGGATGTGTACAGTAGAACATAAAAGAGTAGAAATTAATTATTTGCGAACTAAAACGTTACAATTCCTAGCAACACTATATAATAGGTACCTGAGCTGTCAGTGTTTGTTGATCATTGTAAGTTTTCGTGTGTTTTTACCTGTTGTGATATTTTCGGATTGTATAAAGTACCTTGCAAAGCGTTATCATGAACAAAGTCATTCGAAGCGGTGCTCGGGAGATAATTTATAAAGTTTTCATGCGGTGTATGGCCGAATACCATGCCGGAAAGCTTTTATCAAATGTAGAAGATGTTTACGTCTGTACAGCTGACTTTACTGGTAAGTGACTGTCGAAATTTGTAGAAAAGACTAATATGAACCACAAGTGTATATATCTAATTGATATTCTTATTAATAAAGTGAATATTATCCACTCTACTTTATTTTTGAGGTTATGAGAAAATAAACAACAAGTACAGTCTTTATAACGCGACTTCTAAATTTTGAGCATTTATGTTTTTTAAATAGTGTAATTTACACGATTTTCTTTTATATATATAGATATACAATAGTATAGATAATATATACCTATGTAGTACATAATACAATTAAACTATTTCAATGAAACAATTCGTTTTAACAACAATACTAATATTTTATGTTCATATGCGACGTCCGTTTCTAATCATCGAAAATCCGTCTGCTTGTTTGCCTTTTATTGCTATAAACAATTAAATAAATAAATATTTCCCGACAATTCACGCGAATTGATCTAACTCCAAAGTAAGCAATTTATTTGCTTCTGTTATGAGTGTTAGTTAACAATATTAATACATAAAAATACCCAAATATATTCAATAAACACCCAGACCCAGAAATGCACACATCTGTGCTTATCACACGTATATCAATCGCGAATTGAACCCGAGCCTCGTAATTAAGCCTAAATGATAGCCTCTTTTCTGTGTAGAAATTTATTGGGTAATGAATGGAATATGTTTAAGATAGTGATAGATTTTTTTTATTAAATCTGTGTAAAATCGTTATTCTGTTTTAGGCGTTTCTGAAAGTACCGTCCGTCGGATAGCGAAGTATGGCCTTGAAAAAGGTGGAAAGTTCTCTACACCTGCTAAGCATATTAAGGGTCGTCCCTCAAAGGTGTTAGATGATTTTGACACATGTGCAATTCGTCAGAAAATACATTTTTTTTACACTGTTAAAAAAGAAGTACCAACAATTGGTAAAATATTAGTCCAATTAAAGGATGACATTGGCTATGATGGGAGTCGAGAGCATTTGAGAAAACTTTTAAAAAAGATTGGATTTGTGTACAAAAAATGCAGGTCAAACAGACAAGCTTTATTAGAAAAGCCTATGATTGCACATAAAAGAGAAAAATATTTGAAATCAATTATGGAAAACAGAAATTTGCCAGCAGAACTCCAAAAAAATATAATATATTTGGATGAAAGCTATATTCACTCCAGCTATAAACTTAAAAAATGTTGGCAGTCTATCGAAACTGAAGGTATTACAGTGGATATATCAAAAGGAAAGCGATGGATTATAGTCCATGCGGGAAGTGAAAGAGGTTTTGTACCTAATTCTCTTTTAGTCTTCAGTGGCGTCAATAAACAAGAGGATTACCATTCTGAAATGAACAAAAGCAACTTTACTAAATGGGTTACAGAAAAATTGATCCCCAACCTTACAGAGCCCTTTATCATTGTAATGGACAATGCCCCTTATCACTCTGTAATAAAAAATAAAGCTCCGACGTCAGCTACTAAAATTGATGAAATAAGATTGTGGTTTCTGAAAAATAAAGTGTCATTCGATCCTGATTTGAGAAAACCTTCCCTTCTAGCTCTGGTAAAAAAACATAAGCCAGAACCTGTTTATGAAATTTACGAGATTCTGGGTGAATACGCACATACAGTGGTAAGGCCTTCCGCCTTACCACTGTGATCTCATCCGATAGAGTTAATTTGGGCACTCGCAAAAAGGAAGGTCGCCGCACAAAATGTTGGTGCACAGGACATCAAAAAGTTGACCATAGAGGCATTTGAATCTATTAGTACCGAAGATTGGAAAAATTGCTGCGAGCATGTAAAAAAAATTGAAAAAGAATATTATGATCGTGGAAGAACGTTATATAATACCATAGACGAATTAATTATTCTGGTTGGTGATGATAGTTCTGACGATGACACCAATACCAGTAGTGACGAATCAAGTACTGAGTTAGACACAGCACACATAGTTGCTGGTACGTCGCAAGAATGTAGTGATCACATGGAAGGAGTGGAATTTTTAGATTTCGACTTGTTAGAGTAGTTTTTTTACATATAAAAAGAGTATATTCTAATACACGTGTTTTTTTTTTGCATATTTAATAATATGACATATCAAAACATTCAGATTACCATTAAGATAGCGTTGTTTTAATGGAGCTCCTAATGGTAAGAGACAACCGTGGCCTATGACACCGTAGATGTTGTTGGTGCGTGGCTGTCCTGTGGTCGAGATGTTAGGCGTAATGTGTAAGTATACCGGCTAGCTTACCCTCCAGATCGGAACACAAAGTCATTAAGGTGGCAGGAACAAGTAAGATGGTGGATACCTATCCGGGCAAGTTGCTGCACAGCACTCTTCCACCAATAGTCTAGTTCAGTGGTTCCCAAACTTATTTTGTCTACTGCCCACTTTGAGAATAAATATTTTTTTAGCGCCCCCCTTTTTTCACCTATTTAAAAACCACCATAACTTCAAATTAGTTTAATTAATTATTGTGACTATATATGTATATAATGTATAGTAACGGAGAATTCTTAACGAAACTTTTACTATAACCCGCAACTTAAAACCTGAGCGCAGTAGGTAACATACAACGGCGCTTAGGTCTCAAGTTAACTCTTACGGGTTCCACCTGCCAATGATTATTGAAATGCAATTTTATGGTATTAAAATCTTTTATTAAAAATATAACTAAAATAATCAATCCTTATATAAAAACTAATGTGATGGATGAAACTGATGCTGTTTAATAAGTTTGTTAATATCAGGTTCCAATTTACTCAAGAACAGTCGCAAGTCGCCACGTTCGGTAACAAGCAAACGATTTCTCTTTTTAGTAAGCAGTGTTGTCACAGCACTAAATCCACGTTCACACAAATATGACGATGGGAATGCTATCAAGAACCGTTGAACGATTGACCACAATCCAGGGTACAATTGCGGGATCGGTTTTTGTAGCCAAAATTCTTGGTAACCATTTTTGAACTTGATTTTTATTTCCTCGTTTGTTGTCGATTCTATAAGCTCTTCTTCCAGCTGAGGTGACATTGCTGTGTTGACATTTGAAAACGGATCTAACACCCAGTCTGGTATTTCCAAGTTCAAAATGTCCTGGTATCGTTCGATGAAATCAATGTGGAGGTTTTCCAAATGTTGGCAGTAGGCAAACAATTCGTCGTTACTGCATGATACTGATAAATTTGGGAAATTGTGAAACTCACGTCTGCCCAGATTCTTTTTGTGTAAAAGCAGTTACACAAAAAGAACTCAGACATAAGCAGATTTGTCATAGAACATATACCTGAATTAAATTGAAAATTATTATCAAAGGTATAATAATGCATCATCTAAAATACTTTATAATTAATAAATATATTATACAAGTATTAAGATCGATTCATCGAATTAACAGTGTTGCTATATGAACGTGGTGGCGCCCTCATTTATTTTCTACTGTTTTATGTCGCACTGTATGCTACAAAATTCGAAGTAAGGCATAACGTGCCTTGCTTTCTTGTCTTTAGAAATTCCCATTGCATAAAAAAAGTAACTGTTATGTATTGTCAGCTTTTACCCGTAATGGCGAAAATATTTGTTCCCCAGATGGCAGTCTGTACGTAGTACTCTAATTGGTCTGTGACAGGAAGAGCCCGAAGGCCGGGACGAAGTAGACCATTTAAACGAGTAGCCGTCTCACCTAAGCGCCACGTGAGATGACAAGTTCGCAATGTCGGCGCAAATATAAATGCACGCACACCAATCAATTCTTACACACAGACCACACGCCAGGGTAACCAGTCCCAAAAAGGAGGTCTATGTTCAGCGCACAAATCGAAACCGGTCCACACGGGTAACCAGCCCCAAGCAAGAGACCACACACACACATTAAGGGTCACACGACAGGGTAACCAGCCCCAAGCAAGAGACCACACACATACATTAAGGGTCACACGACAGGGTAACCAGCCCCAAAAAGGAGACCTATGTTCGTCACACAACCTTAAAAGGGTCC
>NJDC01000324.1:0-37739 GCA_002245475.1 Calephelis virginiensis | reverse complement strand
TTTGTAAGTGTTGCGTTTTTTATTTATTTTGTTGTGGGTGGGCAGTATTCTTCTTTAATTAAATCTCTGACCCCGACACACAAAACAAACAAATCCCGAGAGAGAGAGAGCGACGTTGATAACTTGGTGTTGCCAGATACAAATAATTACCAGCTTTCACAATTTTGATATTATGAATATTTAACAGTAAATATAATGTACCTATAGCAAAATCTACAAAAGCTTAATTACAAAATACATATTAATTAGAGATGTGCCGATCATGACTTTGGCCGACTAGCGGACTACCCGATTAATCGGCTACAAAGAGCCGGTCTACTAGTCGGCCTAGCCGATCACGGGTTCGGGGATTTCCGTGATGCTTCCAGATAAGGCAGAAACTTTAGTGTTTTTACGTCATAATCTACCTTTGATTAAAATATATTAGTAAAATTTAAAAAAATAAAGTCATGACAAAAAAGGTCAATATTTTAATTTGTTCAGGTCATTTACAGTTTTTATTTTTTTTTATTTAAAAATCATTACAGCTAGACTAATTATTCACTTAGTAATTGAAGTTTTCCTTATATTATTAATATTTCGTACAGTATGTACATTATAGTGTTATGATACGAATTTTTTAATATTGTTTCATAAATGTCATGAAAACTTTTGAAGTCAGAAATGGTAGACTGTTTATTGTAAAAAAAAAATATTTTTATTAAATTACCACAAGAAAATAAAATTGATTTAAGACTGATTCTATAATAAAAATAATGATTAAAGATCAATTTTAATTTAATTCACTTGTGTACATTTTATTTCGAGATAAATACCTACAAAATAAGAAGCCGGATAGTCGGCGCATTTAGCCGACTATTCGCCGACTAGGAAAGTGGCCGAATAGTCGGCTTTACCGACTATTCGGAACATCTCTAATATTAATGCATACAGCACAATACAGTAAAAAAATACTTGAAAAAGTATCTTCACGCCTGAATTAGACAGAATCATAACGAGAGTACCCGCGACTGACAGAAGACACTAAGTCACACAATGTGATAAGTGGCAAACCTATTACTATCCGGGCACTTAAAAATAATTGCAAAATCACTGGTGATAGAGTGCTGTGCAGCAACTTGCCTGAGTATGGATCTACTGCCTTACCTATTCCTCCCACAATGATCCGGTATGGCGAGTGAAGCATAGGGTAGACTTGCACATTTGGTCCAAGATTGTGGTCATAACACAGTGACACTCCTGTTACATCTATTTCATTTCCCTGTGTTGGTCCATCTCCTTTGCAGAATAGACCATCTGCCTTCCTGCCAGGCAGCTCGCAAAAGGCGAGCACAGGCTTACCGTCTCTAACACCGTGACATCTGACTAGGTGGTAGAGTTTCGCAGCGCCTCACCCGGATTGGTACCACCGCCTTACCTATTCCTGTCGCCATAACGTCATGACGTGTTCCGGTTCGGAGGGTAAGGTAGCCGGTAAACTTACTTTTGATCGATTCCTAACATCCCGACCTTAGGTTGGCAACGCACCATTAAAACGTTTGGTGTCTCTAGGCGGCGTGAATTTCTTTCCATCTGCTTGTTTGCCTTCTAATATCATAAAAAAAGAATCTATGATGACTTTAAGTCATAATTGTAAAAGGTAAGGCGGTTTATCTAATCCTGTCGTCATAAAGACATTGTTATGTTCCGGTCCAGATTGCAGCCGGTAAACTTGCAAATTAGCCTCACACTGTAGGACAACGTCGCCTATAAAACATCTTTGATGTATATGGATCATGGGCTGTGTTTATATTTAACCATTAGGGGAGCCACGCGCTTGATCGTCGCCGTCTTTTGCGATAAAAAATGGTAATGCTTGCATAATCTGCAAACCAAAAAAAAGCCAAAAACTATTTTTGAGCAGATTGAGTCTGGTTTATGGACTTTTAAATGTAGAATAGTAAGTCTTCCCAGACTACAATTGTAGATTTTTTTGTTTTGGTTTTACGTCTCTTACACAACGAAAAGGTTTTTAGTTACTCATTTAATGAGATGTCGAGTAAAAAAAACGACGGGTTGCACTCCGGGAGTGCCGGCAGAAGTGAAAACTCTTGAATATTAACGATGTGCATTTTTGATGTTTTGGAATGGTTAGGGATTAATTTTGCACGAATTGCTTAAATTACGAAAGTACTATCATTTATGTGGTAAAATACAATATTAATTTATTGCGCTATCGTACACAAACATGACATCACGAACATTCGCGCAAGCGCCCTGCGCCGTTTTACGATTTTTTGTCTTACGAATCAGGTCATGTGTCCTGACACGAGTTTAGAAGTTTGTACCCATTCCAAAAAAGTGCGCAACGCCGCTAAAGAAGTTTTCACTTCAAATAGAAAATTCTAAATAAAATATATAATATTGCATGTCAAAAGTTTCACTCCGGTTGTGGCTTTTGTATAAAACCTTAAAACCTTGATATAGGTTGTAATCGATTTGAATGCTTTTCTAGATCGAGGTTTTGCGGTCAATTTTTATGTATTGTGTAGAAATTTGAATAAAGGTGATTATTCTACATTACAAAAAGCATAAAAGAAATTAAAAATTAACTAACGGTAAAATAACGATAACTTAAACAGTTCAGGCTTTATTACAACAATAATACTCGTCAGTGACTGTTTTTAATCGACTCCAAAGGAGGAAGTTTCCCATTCGTCTGCATTTTTTTGTATGTTTATAACGCGATTGCTCTACCAAAAATACAAAAAGAATAAGTCTTTGAAATTAGTGTTAGTGTCGTCACGTCCACATTCCGGTCCATATACCAGGGTACTCTCGACTAGCAACAATGTGATATGTGGCAACCCTATCGCCAACCGAGCACATATCAAATTTTATTTTCATTTTTTTATGATATTGGAAGGAAAAACAAGTAAGAGGATTTCCTGATGGTAAGAAATACACGCCGCCTAGTAACAAAGATGGTAATGGTGCATTGCCAACCTCAGGCCAAAGAGTTAGGCTTTTGCCCCCAAACATCAGAGCTCGCTGCAATCGTATTCCGGATTTGAGATAAGGGTGGTTTACGAGTGATACAGTTTCTAATTGGTAAGGCAACATTTGCACCTTTGGTATGTAAGCTACTACTAATATTTGTTTTAACCGTATTTTATTACAATGTGACCGACCTATTTCTTATTATATATATATATATATAGAAATCAGCTTGTTTGCCATCAAAATGAGACGTAAATCCACTAAATCCTCCTCGTTGGTCGAGTGGCTAGCGTACACGCCTAGCTACACCGATCATCCACGAGGCTCGGGTTCGATTCCTGACGGGGGCAGACATTTGTGTGACTAACATTTAGATGTCTGCATTTTCGGGTCTGGGTGTTTATTAAATTTATTCTGGTATCTATTTAAGTATTTCTATGTATTAGTATCGTTGACTAGCACCTATAACACAAGCATATATCAAAATATATTGCTTACATTGGGGTTAGATTCAATTTCTGTAACTTGTCCAGGGATATTTATTTATTTATTTAAGCATTACGCTACGAACATTTTTATCGATTAGCAAAAAGGTTATCGCGTGAGGTCCTTTGTATGGGAATTGTAAACGGAACAACAGGTGTTTACCCTTGATTTGAGGAGCAGCTGGTCCCATTATCTCGCAGGTATCAAGGTGCAGGCACACCTGCGACGGATGCCGCCTGTGCAAGCTCAGATCCGGCAACCTTTGCCGCGCCAAGATTTAATAATTTCATAAATGTGTGAAGACAATTTTCTTAACATTATTAACCATCGACGATCGATCGAAAAAAGGGATGTCAATTTTATTGTCTGTGTGTGTATCTATGTGGCATCATAACTTTTAAACGGATGGGCCGATTTTGATGCAGGTTCTTTTAGTATATTTTGACGTGATCGAGATGAATCTTAGCTATAATACACGTAGGTTTTGGTTATTAAACATTTTTAATGTAGTGTTTGTTATTCTCTGCAACTGGATGTTTAATATTTTTTACGGTGTACTTCACGGCTTCGCTCGCATTTCAATCATTAAAAAAATATCCGATGTTAATTGTAATACCTTCAAGGATATGTGTAAAATTTTTTTGATGATAGTTTGATTTGTAGTTTTCGCGTGAAAGTGTAATAAACAAACTTACATTCGCATTTATAATATTATTGGCGATTCTTACTGTGACGATTGATTTATTCATTCAATTTGTTTATAGTTATTTATGTTATTCGTCAGAAATGTGCGTTTTAGTTTAAGTTATGTTTATAACTATCATGCTTACACTCTACATAAATGTTTATGAAAATGCAACACTCGTCCCGTCCAAGCAATAGTCCTTGACTTTACCTTAAATTGATTTGATATCTTGGAAACGGCTCTGATGCTTTTTGAAATGAAATGAAATGAAAATTATTTATTTGCGGAATATGTGTGTTAAAAAGTTATAAAGATATTTAAGAATACAACATATTCTACCACATTGTGGTGTGCAAATATTTAGTTAATTTTAAGAAGTTACATATTCCTATAAAAATGTACATTTAAATCACAGCCCTTATTTACATTTTAATAAACATTTTATTTATTTATGAACATAAGTTTCATAATTTGTTATAAATTAATTTAAAGGTAGATTAATTTTTAGTCCTATCTACCGTACACTACCATTGCTTGCTTTCGATAGGAGATTAGTATTTATGTTCAAAGAAATTATTAATCTTATTAATACTTGAAACTTCTAAATTCAAGCATTGGTCGGCTCTCGTAGGTCGGCGCTGGTCATGTACCTATTGGACTTTTATAGTTATATAGTTGAAAGATATCAAATCTAAGACAAGGCCAACTGCCACAACTATCTTAATTTCTTCTAATGAAGCGATAACTTAGCGAAGACTTTTTTATTATAATGGAAGGCAAACAAGCAGACTGATTTCCTGATGGTAAGAAATTCACGCCGCCTAGAGACACCAAAAGTGGTAATGGTGCGTTGCCAACTTGAGGCCGGGATGTTTGGCCTCGAGCATAAGTAAGTTTACCGGCTACCTTGTCCTCCGAACCGGAACACGTGAACGGTAAGCGTTGGACGTTATGGCCGCAGGAATAGGTAAGGCGGTGGTACCAATCCGGGCGAGTCGCTTCAAAACTCTACCACCTAGTAGGATGTCACGGTGTTAGTGACGTTAAGCCTATGCTCGCCATTTACGAGCTGCCTGGCGGGAAGGCAGATGGTTTATTATGCGAAGGAGCCCGGACCAACACGGGGAAACAACACCGTCGGGGTTTGTAACAAATCGCCGATTCCTACATCCAGGTTATAGACATTTCAAAACATTAAGCATAAAACCTATGTTCATCTAAACATTACGGTGGGAATTCGAAAATTGGGAGTTGAAAATCTATTTGGATTTCATTGAAGTCTGTCAATTAAAACCAAAAAAAATCTATGCTATGCAGTTTTTACTGCGGTTTAGGCTAAATAGATTAATAAACTAAGTCAACCGGACACTGTGACATCGAACAACCGTGCCACGCACCGGTCTATTAATGAAAACAATAGGTCACAGATTCAATGCCCGGCTTTCGCTGTAAATAAAATAACAATAAAGATGAAAATCACAGAAATTAACAAGTCACGTCCCAGTTAACTCTAATCTCCGCTGATTCTATCTCTTTGTTACGATTCGTGTAGCGTTGGCCTTATCTATCAGTTTCGTCTGTGTCATTGGTCGTCAACATTTTGCTATTTCACGTAGCATGTAAGACAAGTTTTAGGATTGACATAGTCATTCAGTTGCGATTTACAACTTTTTTAATGTATTAAAAATATGTTTTTGTGGTTTGCATTTAAAAAGTAAGCTGTCGCAAACTAATTTGTCTACCGTGAATTTTGTAATTTGTCTTTTACAAAAAACTAGTTAAGTTTTTGTCTTCGCATAAAAGAATGTTTTGATTTGAAACACAAATGTGCTTAGATTTTTGGTTAACATAGGTAGCAATGTTAAAAGCTTGTTGGGCAAAGGGTTTTATATTTACTTTGAATTCTTTGGGTCAGATGTGGAAAAGTTTTGTTAAAACCCATCCAACATCAGGAGCCATCTACTTAGTTATTTGTTACTAAATATGTTTGCCCTAATTTTAGCCAAAACACCTTAAACAATTACCTCGTAAGATCTACCAACTACCGTAAAATGACTACAGTTCACATCAATTTTATTTCGTTACACTCATATGTCACCCTTTCACATACCAATACTGGATGTATAGTATTTTAAAGTGTTTTTAACGATTTATTTAAACAATATTTTCATATGTGTAAACTATACCGAAGGTTGACTACCACTGAGCTATGCGACTCACGCATAAAGTACTGTCATATTTCATGGAAATTGCACGCAATTAGTCGCCGCTAGTGGCTTTCTATATACAAAAAGTGTATATTAAAATAGTTGATATTGTTTAGAAAGTTTCCATTTTGATGTTCCCCGTGTTGGTCCGGGCTCCTTTGTAGAATAGACCATCTGCCTTCCTTGCCAGGCAACTCGTAAAAGACGAGCATAGGCTCACCGTCACTAACACCGTGACATCTGACTAGGTGATAGTTTTGCTGTGACTCGCCCGGATTGGTGCTACCGTCTTAGCTATTCCTGCCTCAACAACGGCAGTTGTTAATCAACTAGCTGTTGACGTGTTCCGGTATAGAGGGTTAGGCAGCCGGTAAACTTACTTTTGCTCAAGGCCTAACATCCCGGCCTCAGGTGGTCAATGTACCATTACCACCTTTGGTGTCTCTAGGGGGCGTGAATTTCTTTCCATCAGGAAATCCGTCTGCTTCTTTGCCTTCCAATATCATAAAAAAAAGATGTGTTGCTGTTTTTACTTTAGACAATAAGCAACTAAAAAACAATTTTCTAATTTTAAAAAGAAGCTTTTGAAATCTGCTCTTAGTGAACGCTGAATACCTACTGTTAATTTAAAAAAATTGGCAACGCCTCTATACCGGAAATCCGTCTGCTTATTCACAATCCGATCTCATAAAAAAGGACAACTTTTTTAATATTGGTGATATACAAACTTGTACATATACATATATGTGGATACCATGCGTAAGGCTGACATTCAGGACAGGAAGACGAAAGGTTGCCGTCTTCAAATCTTTTACTTTAAACATGTTAAATGGAGGATGTTTTGTCGAATTAACATAAATATTGTCATCCTGTGTGTCTGCCTATTAATATTTCCTTTGTTTATACAATTTCCACATCCTGCAGTAACGCCTTGGTCACTAGTTATTACTTGTTTTAAAGGAAATGGAAATCTGTAATTAGTTTTCATGCGAAGACAAGATTACAATTTACAATCATTTCCATTGAGACTTGTAGGACGCGACGATGCCTTTAGAACTTTATCTAATATATAAAAATAATTCCCAATTTCGCGTGGTCATCGTATCACACCTGAAAAAACGAAAACAGATTAGCAAAATTGGACCACCCGGGTCCAGTTTTGCTAATCTGTTTTCGTTTTGTTGGTTATTGTCAGGAGAAAGTTCTAACCAAAGGGAAACTGCAAGAAAACTAAGTAAAAGAGCACTTTGATTTTTCCTGGACAACATTTTAGTAGGCTTTAACAGTAAGCGTTACGAAGTCCACCTGGAAAGTTAGTTCCCAAAATTAAATTGTCTGATTGATATGATTTTAGTAGAATATTACTCTTCCACATCACTATGAGAATATTACCCTTGCACACCAGTATGAGAATATTACACTTGCACACTACTATGAGAATATTACCGTTGCACATCACTATGAGAATATTACCCTTGCACACCACTATGAGAATATTACCCTTGCACACCACTATGAGAATATTACCCTTGCACACCACTATGAGAATATTACCCTTGCACACCACTATGAAAATATTACCCTTGCACACCACTATGAGAATATTACCCTTGCACACCACTATGAGAATATTACCCTTGCACACTACTATGAGAATATTACCCTTGCACACCACTATGAGAATATTACCCTTGCACACTACTATGAGAATATTATCTTTGCACATCACTATGAGAATATTACCCTTGCACACCACTATGAGAATATTTTCCTTGCACACCACTATGAGAATTTTACCCTTGCACACCACTATGATAATATTACCCTTGCACACCACTATGAGAATATTACCCTTGCACACCACTATGAGAATATTACCCTTGCACACCACTATGAGAATATTACACCACTATGAGAATATTACCCTTGCACACCACTATGAGAATATTACCCTTGCACACCACTATGAGAATATTACCCTTGCACACCACTATGAGAATATTACCCTTGCACATCACTATGTGGTTGAATATGTTGGAATGCTATCACATCTTTGTGACAACTTCTTAAGAGCGGCCAACCCGGCTTCTTTTTCATACAAACGCTCGTACGTGATTATGGCTTTGTAACAGATCGTTCTTTGAAATTTTTGAAGTAACTGGTATCTTTTGCACCATACCTATGTTTCTATGGTAACAAAAAATCTGAATTTGGAGAAACTAATTCACTATAAACCTCCGAAACTCTGCCTTTTTTTCACAATTTTTTCCTGAACTTTGGCTGTTTATAATGAACTCATAAATAGTTAAACTAAACAAAACATTTTCATAGAAACCGCGCAAATATAATAGAGATTTTAAATACAAAACATTCTTTTTACGAACTAAAAAACAAACAAATTTCTAAAAAACACATATTTCCTGGAACATGTTTTGTGAAATTTATTTACGCTATTTTTCGTTCAATGTCATCATATTCTCACTTTTTTAAATTTACCGAATGCATACCGAGCTCTCAGGCGCTATCTCTCTTTTTTCGCTGTGCTTCTTTTTCTTACATTGCGCTGGATGAAACAACCAGCTTTTTAACCACGCTCGCGTTCATGCCGGGAAGGGCCCTCTTAACACATATACTCCGCAAATAAAAAAATAAATTTCATTTAAACTAGATTCTTAAGGTTTTCATTTTACCACTTGCCACGTGCTATGGCAAAATTTATAAATTCTTGATATAAATTGTAGCGTTTATTGTATCGATAAGGCTAATAAGTTATGAAGCTATGTCCAATCATGTATTCCAAGTCGTAACTTATTTTGCTCGATCCGGGAATCAAACCCGGTATCTCATGCAGTAAACGCCAACACCGCTCCACTAGACTGCACAGGCGACTATTAAAAAAGCTACTCTTATCGCCTCTGTGGTCTAGCGGTTCAGGTGTTGGACTTGACTGCATGAAGTCCGGGGTTTGAATCCCGGATCGGGCAACAAAACGAAAATTTGGGTTTTCCAATTTTCTAAAAAAAATGTTGCTCGTAATTGGATATGTGACCGGTTGGCGATAGGCTTGCCACCTATCACATTATGGAACTTAGTGTCTTCGGCTAGTCGTGGGTGCCCTGGTTGTGCCTCTGCCTACCTTCTCGGGGATATAGGCGTGAAGATACTTATTTTTACTTATTAGCTACATTATTATCTAAACTCTCGCGTTTATTATATCAATAAGGCTAATAGGTTGTAAAACTAAATCTAATCATGTGTACATCTTCCAAGCCATAACTACATTATTTTCAAGCTCGTATACGGAGGTGGGACAAAAACTGGTCCAGTCTAGTGGAAGGCTCCGTCCACACTTGTCCGACATCTACAATAACTTTCACGCTAATGCTTTTCCAATATGTAGAACTTGCATTTGTGATACAAAAACTATAGAAATGTGGACATAGAAAACGGTTCAAGGTTGAAGCTTTATGAAGGCTGCCTCCGTTTCAAAGGAGGTTATGGATCATTTATTTAATGCAACACTAATGTTCCCTTATATGTAGCTTGTTACATCATTAGCAACTAAGTAAGATAATTAAGAAAAAATATCTGAATATTTACTATACTTTTATCGCCTCTGTGATCTAGTGGTCCAGTGTTCGACTTGATATCTCGAGGTCCTGGGTTCTATAACCAGATTGGGCATCAAAAAGAAGAAAATGTGTATTTTCAACGTTCTTATAATAATAACGTTGTCCAGGATTGGATATGGGGTTGGTTGGTTGACACCTATAACAGTGTGGTACTTAGTGTATTGGGCTAGTTGTGGGTACCCTGGTTATGCCTCTACCTACCCACTTCTGGGATATGGTCATTTAGTATTTCACTTTTTTTTCTATATTTATACTAGCTGTCACGTCGAACTTCGTTCCACCCGTTCAGTTTGTATAAGAAAAATTATAATGTCGTTTTTTCTAGTTTCCTCGCAATCGAACGTTATATATCCTACGTCCGTCTCCTGGTTGTAAATCTATCCTCCCAATAAATTTCCAGCCAAAGCAGTTCAGTCTTTCTTGAGCTAGAGATAGTATAACTAACATAACTTTCTTCTATGTACGAAGTTTATTAAATTTGGCTGTTTATTAAATTTATTCTGGTATCTATTTAAGTATTTCTATGTATAACTATCGTTGACGTATATAATTTGCTTACTTTGTGGTTAGATTTAACTTAGGTAACTTGTCCAGGGATATTTATTTATTTATATAGATATTTGATAAAGCTAATTGCAATAATTTTCGTCACCTTATTAAAATGGTTGTTTTTTGTGTTGATATTGAAAGAAATTAAATAAATTAAAAAAAACAGCTGGTGATATTACTCATGCCTTGGTTTTTTAAATTTAAAATTAGCTGTCGCCTGTGCCTTCGTCCGTGTTTTAGTTATTTGTTCTACCTCGAGTATAGGTTGAGATATCTGGTCCCTATATTGTTTTTTTTTCTACGCTGAAAGTTATCAACAGTGGTTCAACTAGTTTGACGTATGAGCAGAACATATACATGCTTACATATACACTTGTGCCTTTATTATTAGGATTAAATCTCAGAAACTTTTCTAATTGCCATGATGGCAAACTAATCTCTGATGCTAAAAGTTGAGGCTGGAACGTATTGTATGTAAGTATACCGACAATTCTACCCTTTACACTGGAATACAACAATGGTGAGCAATGATGTCATAGTGGCAAGTGCCACCAGTCTGACGAGCTGTTGAAGAACTTTTTTATCCCCCTAGTCTGTACTTACTAGTGAGATTATCTAGAAATCTTAATTATATTATATTTTCCCCTGTTGGTCCGGGCTCCTTTGCAGAATAGACAATCTGCCTTCCTGCCATTCAGCTCGTAAAAGGCGAGCGTAGGCTTACCGTCACTAACACCGTGACTTCCTACTAGGTGGTAGAGTTTCGCAGCGACTCACCCGGATTGGTACCACCGCCTTACCTATTTCTGCCGCCATAACGTCATGACGAGTTCCGGTTTGGAGGGTAAGGCAACCGGTAAACTTACTTTGCTCGAGGCATAGCATCCCGGTCTCAGGTTGGCAACGCTTCATTACTACCTTCGGTGTCCCTAGGCGGCGTGAATTTCTTACCATCAGAAACTCCGTCTGCTTGGTTGCCTTCCAATATCATAAAAAAAAAATTATATTATTTTAATAATAACTAGTCACATCCCTACTTCCATAAGCATTAATAATAGCTTGAAGTTATATTATTTCAAGCTTTAAACATTATGCTATGATTTTCTCGTGAATCGTAAATGCTCGAGCTCGAGTTACACTGTAGTTGTAGTACATAAACATACTTACGGTAAATATCAATAACCTATCTTCATTTAAAGGTAGACTTGCTAGAAAGGTTTTGGCGCCATCGAGAGAAAAGAAGGTCTAAGTTTTTTCATAATTATTGAATTTTGTGTTTATATTAAGCGTAATTAGTCAATTTTGGTGGCATTTTGTACAATTTTGTTTAGTGAAAGTGCACAAATGAAATAATCATGAAAAATTAGCGTGTCGTGTATTTCCCCGTTGGCGACAAATCTCAGTATATGTACTTGAGTAATGTAGCCACCGCTTTACTCAAGACCTGACATGACTTTTACTGACGTCTTGTGACTAATTTTGAATAATTGAAACCCGATTTTGGTAAATCTGTTAAATTGATCAAAATTTCTACGTGACTAATGGCATAGCATTTTGCCAAAGCGAATTCGAAGGCCAAAAAACTAAAGAAAGAAAAAAAAGAAAGGCTAGAGTATTGTTGCTAAGATGTTTTTTTATCACTAGCTCCCAGACACGATGAAATCAGAAAAGTCTTTTCTTTGTTAATGCTGGGCTAGAATGTTTCTACAGTATACACCGTGTAATACATTTATACGAATTTCAGAATTGAAATTCGTATTTTAGGCCATAACTTTCGTTTCTCTCATTTTTTTATTTAAGCACTTACCTTGTTTTTTTTTCATTTATTACAAATTCACAATTTGTTTACATACCAAAGTCTACAATTCAGTGAACGCAGGCACATTATAATAGATTTCATTAAAATAGGTATACAAAATACACGTTCAATAAAAAAATAGGTACATTTGCAATATATTATTTAATTAACTGACAGGATAAAATCTAAATTTTAGGTTAAAACTTCACAATTTTCAAGTACCGGAAAAAAATTACCTATTCTGTTTCAGACAGGATTTGAACCTGCACTCTTTCGTCTTTCGCTGACGATTGACGAATGCTCTAACCGTTTGAGAATCAAATCTTGTCACGGTTATTTTTTTTGTGAAAATTTATCCCAAGCACAGGGCAAGTGACAAAATTAAAATGGCCGACATTTATGTCGCAATCACTGTGGAAGTCTGATTACAACTTAGCTCTGTATAATTATGTTATGATTGTTATCTAATTTCTCCGAATCATGTAATAAAACTACTTTGTATCTTATGAGATTTTTTTTGGACAGTAAATTTTATAAGACATGAGTTATGGTCGATGCAAATAAATATGTTGATTATGATGTTGCTCTTACCTGTATATTTCTTATATGTGAATGATGGTTTGGTTAATACATGTAACTTTACTTTATTACTTTTTATTTTAACCAAAAATGTTACTACGTTTTTCTACTCTTTGTTGGTTTTTTTCAGATGTTGCGCCAATTTCAGATGTTCGTTTGTCACTAATACAAAGACTTGTCTATATATTAATACGAGTTAGCTGTTTATGAAGATATATCGTCGATACTCGATACAGTCTTATTCCATGATTGAAAGTGGGGTAGTGGGCTTGTTGCCTTTGTATCGTTACCATTGGTAATATCTATAGACGGTGTTCATTTCTTATTGTTACAAAATCCGTCTGTTTTCGTTCCAAGTTCATGTAAAATACATGCTCTTTTGTTTTGGTATTCACTGAAAATTTTGTTGCCCATTTCCAATTATTTTAAATATATGCCTGCCTCTGTCGTGTTATGGTTTTGAGCTTAATTAAAATATCCCTGAAAAAGTCACACAAAAGAAACTAACCCTAAAAGTAAGCAATTGTTTCATTATATGATTGTGTTATGGGTGTTAGTCAAATACTATTTATTTATTTTATTTTATTTGTTTTATGATATTGGAAGGCAAACAAGCAGACGGATTTCTTGATGGTAAGAAACACATGCTGCCTAGAGACACCAAAGGAGGTATTGGTGCGTTGCCAACCTGAGGCCAGGAAGTTAGGACTAGAGCAAAAGTAAGTTTACCGGCTACCTTACCCTCCTACCCGGAACCCGAAACCGGTTATGGCGACAGGAATAGGTAAGGCGGTGGTACCAATCCATGCGAGTCGGTGTTAAACTTTACCACCTCATCAGATGTTACGGTGTTAGTGACGGTGAGCCTATGCTCGCCTTTTACGAGCTGCCTGGCAAGGAAGGCAGATGGTCTATTATACAAAGGAGCCCGGAGCAACACGGGGATAAATACTTAAATACATAAATAGATACCAGAATAAATTTAATAAACACCCAGACCCGGAAATGCATGCATTTAAATGTTTATCATACAAATGCTTGCCCCCGTCGGGAATCGAACCAGAGCCTCGCGGTTAGTCGGTGGAGCTAGAGTGTGGTCAGTGGTCAATTGGTCCAGTAAGAAGTCGAAAAACCTCATTTGCAAGTAATACAAATTATGTAAAACTTTTAAAGTTATAAATGCATGATATAAAGGGTTTTATGGAACGGTAAAATATTTTATTAATTTAATAATAAAAATTGGAAATAACCTCGTAATTATTTTTGATTTATCGATCGTTAGTAAAAGCAGTTATATGAACGTTAATTATAAGATGTTTAAACTGTCGATCTCGGTCAGGGTTGCCAAACTCGAAAACTTTTGGGTTTTGAGGTTTTGTATTGATGTATTTGCTGGCAGTTTTTTTAAACCAACTCTTATATATTAAAAGTTACAATGTATAATCATTTATTAAAAACGTGTTATTAATTAAAGTGTGTGCAATATAATTCCATGAAATACGAACACTAGAGATTATAAACTCTTTAAAAGCTGACCTTATTACTAAAAAAAAGTATCTTCACGCCCATATACCCGAAGAGAAAGGCAGAAGTACAACCAAAATAGCCACGACTAACCGGACACTTAGTTCCACAATGTGATAGGTGCCAAGCCGATATCGCCAACCGAGATGTCCGGGAGATGCATGATGATGCAGTCAAGTACAACACCTGGATCGCTAAACCACAGAGGTGACTTTATTACTATATTTTATTATATTTCGGTCAGTTTGGTACATCCTGTACTGCCAGAGTCATCGCAGATCAACACACCTGAACCTGAACCTATTAAATAAATTATCATAAGTCCCCGTTTTAGTCCCTGACTCCGTGGTATTGTTCAACTGCTTTCCTGTGACTTTTGTTTATAACACCGTGACCATAACTAGATGGTAAAGCTAACATTAGCTAGTCCGGTTTCCTATTCAGTCCTCAAATAATACTAAATGTCTAAGCATAATGTCTGTGTTCGCCAGTGTAATGTTTCGGTTTCGGAACAGCCTTTATACTTACTCAATGCCAGCTTTGGTATCTACTTATCACTACGAAATCTGTCTGCTTGTTTGGCTGCAAACTTTGTAAAATAATAATGTTTCGGTGTCCTCTGCTGGACGCACTCATATTTAAATAAATTCGTATAGTATAAATATTCTTAAATATTCTTATACACTTTTTGTAATTGAAGTGATATTACTTAAAAACATCGCGGTAAGTCTCCTTTTAGAAGTGCTGACAACCCTAATTTTAGTAGAATTGTTGGCGACATTCATGCTCTGTTACCCCCGAACAAATTAACGGACACGGATCTCCTCGGGTACGGTCACAAAAACTAAACGAGGTTTGGGTTAGATCAATTCGGTTGATGGTTTTGCGTTTCATTATGGTGACCCTGAATCATCACTAATACAATAGACCGGATTGTTCAGTGAAGTGATTGGTGCCACTATTAACTATTTCTGACGTCATGCGTTCACTTGTTCACTTGACGTGTTCCGATTAGTAATCTAGTAAACTTGTGTGTATGTTACTTTTGAGAAACTTGTCTGATTGTTAGCCTTCCAATGTTATGAAAAACTAGATATTGTATTTTCTTTCCCTTTAACGATAATTTTCCGTTTTCGAATAAACGTCTGGAAACGTGCGTTACGGAAACGCACATAATCGTAATATATGTACAAAATACACTTTTGAGAAACTTAAATTCGGTATAAGTAGTCGCCTGGGTCTGCTCATGTGTTGCTTATTAAAGATCTTCTAGCCGATTGCAGACGACTTTCAATAAAGGTAACCTTGCAGAAGACTGTTTCCATCTTCGGATTATTATAAAATCTACGGTCCATATCGATGCAAATCTGTGTTTACAACCGTCTGGAACTCCTATTAACGTTTTAACTGCTAAAATATTTTTTTGTCATTTACGCTTTTTTTCCTTCAAAGCTAGACCTCATAACCAACAACCAACATATAGACCAAGCGCCGACGATGGAAAATATTAAATAAAAAAACCAAGACCTCTTAATGACGACCTGAAATTTTTATCAGAGGTGCGTGCTTAATAAATTTTTTAAAACCTATATTTCGTTAGTTACATACATACATACATATGAATAGAATCCTTGACGTGTGTAGCGAATCCAACTGGCTAATCTTAATATAATCACACAATTTTCGATAACCAACAAAATATATCTTTAACTTAGCTAAAAAGCTTTCAAGCAAAAAAATACGCATCAAAATCGGTGCAGGAGTTATGATGACAGACAGATACATACATAAACACATCAAACTTATAACTCACCTTTTTCCGTCGGGGTTTTAACATTATGTAAGTTGAAAATACTTACAAATGTAATGCGTATTCGAATATAAGTATTAGTAATGTAGATTTATCATGTTTCCGTGATGATAGATGAAGTGACCTTTGAACAAAAATGCGGATGTGCATTGGTCGTGCATAAAACAATTTTTAGTCCAATCATTCAAGCATTGGATCATAATTTTACATTTTTAAATCAGGATGACCTTGACAGTAATTGGTGAGTATAACTTGACTCTGTTAAAGCGAACAGCGAACAATATTCGTTCAGAAGTTTCGTTTGCTATAAACAATTATTCTATTATATAATAATTATTATCTCTGAACGAATTTCAATACTTTGCCTTTATACGTTTGTGATGTTTCTAGCTAATGCCAATATACACATTGGTGAAAGGAGCGGTGTTGTGTGGAAACATAATAGTTAGACTACGAGATTACTGTTTTATCAGTACTTAAATATAGGCTAAATTTTAATGTCTGTTTTATAATTAGGTATAAAAAAAAAGTATCTTTACGCCTAATTCCCCGAAGATGTAGGCAGAAGCACAACCAGGGCACCCACGTCAAGCCTATCGCCAACCGCGCACATATGCAATCACAAACAACGTAGTTTTATGTTAGAAAATTGAAAGTATACATTTTCTAAATTTTTTTGTTGCTCGACCCGGGAATCGAACCCGGGACCTCAAGAAGTCAAGTCCGACGCCGGACTGCAAGACCACACAGGCGATAATTAAGTAGTCAATTGCGCAAGAAAAAAAACCGGAAAAAGTACACAAATTGACGTAACTCCAATGTAGCATGTTTACTCATATCTGTTTGTATTATGAGTAGCAATCAACGACACTTAAACTGAATAAGTACCAAAATAAGTTTTCCCACTCCTCAACCATCAAGGCTGTAATTTTAATAATAAACTGCAAGAAACAGACTTTCGATTTATTCATAAGGCATTTACAACACCCACGTGTTGGTCCGGGCTCCTTTGTAGAATAGACCATCTGCTTTCCTTTGCCAGGCAGCTCGTAAAAGGCGAGCGTAGGCTTACCATCAATAACACCATGACATCTGAGTAGGTGGTAGAGTTTCGCAGCAACTCACCCGGATTGGTACCACCGCTTTACCTATTCCTGCCGCCTTAACGACATGACGTGTTCCGGTTTGGAGGGTAGCCGGTAAACTGACTTTTGCTCAAGGCCTAACATCCCGGCTTCAGGTTGGCAACGCACCATTCCCACCTTTAGTGTCTCTAAGCGGCGTGAATTTCTTACCTTCAGGAAATCCGTCTGCTTGTTTGCCTTCCAATATCATAAAAAAAACACAGGATTTAATTTAAGTATTGGCAAGGGACTCCATCGTCAGATCCAGACTTGGTGGCAATGGAACCATCTTGGAAGTACGTTCTTTGAAATAAAAAAATGCTAAAATTGGTTTAGAAATGTCGGAGAAATTGATTGTCGTACATAAAAACATACCTGTCAAACATGTAACTTCCTCCTTTTCCGAAGTCGGTTAAAAAGTCAGTGATGTCGTGGACAGCGACTGGTAGATGGTGTTATTAATGCAATATGACGTGTGTGGTCACTTTAATAAACAACAAGCACGCGAAATTGTAATAACAATTTCACCACTAATACATGCATGTAGGACATGGTGTCTTATTACCCGGGTGAAGCGAACTTCGAAAACCAGAGGAGTATCATGTAACGTTGCAAAAAATAATCAATACATATTTTTGCACGCCAAACTTGTTTTCGGAGTGACACTTTCGCGATACCCTAAAAGTATAGAGTTACTTTTAAAATCGATTGGAGCTTTAAAGCTTTTCGAAACCTTGACTTTTGAACGGCGTTTAAACAATATCATTTGTTTACTAATTAGTGTTTAAAACAAAGGGTAAACTATCGCCTATTAACATCGAACGTATCACGTTTCAAACTACGAAAATACATAATTATTGACGTATAACTCTTTTCATAAAACTCATGATTTATGAGATAACTAGCTGTTACCCGCGGCTTTGCTAGCGTTGAATATTGCTGATTATAACCCTTTAATAAGGACTAGCATAGAAACTGTCAACTCCTATTTTACCCCCTTAGTGGTGGAATTTTTAAAATTCCGTCCTTAGTGAAAGTCTACTCAATAAAACGACTCTACTCACCAAATGTCATGGCTGTAACTGTTAACAGTTTTTGCTCGGTAACAGAATCAGTCAGTCAGAATATGTTATTTTATAACGATGTTATGATATGGTTAGTTCAAAATGTGTGAAAGTGTATTTTATAGAAATTAATGATACAAATATTTGCGGAGTTGTTTGCCAAATAATACTTTTTTGATGTGTAGGAATGTGAGTACCTTTTCGCACGATAGTTAGTAGTAATTGGAGTTGCGCAACTGACCGAACACCTCGGCCATAGGACAGTGACCCATCTGTAACATCTATGGTGTCTTTAGTCCACGGTTTTGTTTTACCATCAAAAGAGAAGTCTACATCTCCTCTTATTATATTAAAAAAACTAGCTGCTACCTGCGGCTTCGCCCGCGTTTTCACAGAAACCCGGTGTGCGATCGGGATTAAAAATAGCCTATATGTTAATCCAGGTCACAATCTATCTGTCTTACAAATTTCAGACAAATCCGTTCAGCCATTCGAGCGTGAAAGAGTAACAAACATCCATACATCCATACTTACAAACTTTCGCATTTATAATATTATAATAGGATAAGGAAAACACAATTTCAAGCGTATTCGTACCACTTGCCTTTTTACCTTTACTAAATAACATTACTAGTGTACTGTACTCCGGTTTGAAGAAAAATTTAGTTAGTGCGTTTACCTGCATAAGAGCCTTTCAATTGCCGACACAACTTATACGCGATGTGTATTTATTGCTGGAAATTGTCTAATTTGGTAACTCCCTTTTTATAAAATAACGGAAAACATTTTTGCCTTTTCGGCTTAATTTAATGGGAGTCTGAAAAGAGACGGGTCAACTCTAAACAATAGCTACCGCAATAGCTATACGCAAGTGAAATTCTAAACTTACAAAAACGACCCCAAACTAGTTTTGTAATCTGTAAAAAGTCTTCCACGACCGGCGAATCCCGACAACTGTTCAAGCATTCCCAACGTGATGATGTAATCGATTCAGCGTGCTGCTTAGTCTAAGATCCATCTATATCAATCAGTTTTGTAGCTGCTTTTTTGGCACCTAATGGCAAACAAGCAAATAAGTTTCCGGATACATTCAAAAGAAACATACGTCACACTTTAAGTTCTAACGATGATTTTCTTATTGAATACCACGTTTGCGATCATTATCTTGATAATAGCAATAATAGATAATGGTAGATCCCGAAACTTTACTATGTACTTAGTCACAGTCACTGTGTTAATGATACGTTTATGTTGACAGCTGCAGTAATAAGTAGTGGTCGATTTCAAACTTATATAAGCATGGTTTCCATTGTGGCCTATGTCTGTCGGTGTCGGTTGTCTCTCATCTCTTACCACCAAAAGAGCCTTTTCTTTTTTCGCAGCTTTGTCTTATAAAAAAATAGTCACAACCATATTGACGTATAAATTTTTAATCGCTTCTTACAAGTTGTTTACTTTGATAAACAGTTTGTCATTTTTTTAATAAATATAAGTAATAGGTTAGCCAAAAGACAGTTTGTTAAAAAGTCATGTCAACGCAACGAAAAACAAAAAAGTTAAATTTCTCTTAACAATCCTAATAGTCAAATTAACATTTAATCTACCATTAAGTCGCAATTTTGTATTGAAATTGTCAATTCACTGACTGATTAAAAAACATTTGACATCTCTGAGTATTGACATTGGATTTGTCGCTTAGAAACGCTAAGTGTATTTATTTATAAATTTTGTATTTCTACAATATAACCATTAAATGAAAGGCGTATCGTTTCTAATCGAAAGCTTTATATGATGCCTTCATACATATGTTTTTTTTTTGCAGTACTTAGTTTTTGGTAACGCTATCCTATTAATATTATAAATGCGAAAGTTTGTAAGTATGGATGTATGGATGTTTGTTACTCTTTCACGCTCGAATGGCTGAACGGATTTGTCTGAAATTTGGAAGACAGATAGATTGTGACCTGGATTAACATATAGGCTATTTTTAATCCCGATCGCACACCGGGCTTCTGTAAAAACGCGGGCGAAGCCGCAGGTAGCAGCTAGTTTATAATATTTTTAACTTGATACGCAATCAATTTTACATGTCAAATTAAAAAATAAATCAACTAAGACGATAATCGAGAAACAATATGATCTTCATCATTTCAACTTTGTCTCATAAACTAACTCTGTTTTTACAACTTGCAATAACTACAAGGTAACGTCAACGACCTTTATCCGTGAAAATATCCCCTACAAAGCAAAAGTTGTTGTTTCTGTACGTGCTGTTTGCTCTCGCAGGTGTTATTCGATTGCATTACGTGTAATCGACTCGATTGCTTTTTTACTATTTTTGCTTTTGCAAGTCAAGTTATAACTATTTATGATTCGCTTTTTAGAACCATTGTTATAAATGTATCTGTTTTTTATGATTTTTTATTTTAATCTATGTATTGTCCTATAATGTGTCTGTCTGTATATTATGTTGTATTTTATTTCATCTCAGAAGTCTCAACGAATATTACTTTTTACGAGATTTAAAAGCAAACAGTAAGGCAAATGAATTAATGAATACACTTTATTATGCAACAAAATTTACAAAAAAATGGATACTATTTCACTTATAACATTTAAGATAAGGTACACAAGGGCGGTCAAGAGAGAATTACATAAAGCCTACAACATCAAAGATGGTAATAGTGCGTTACCACTCTGCAGTTGGAGTGTTAAATCGCTTGCGTAAGAAGTGGGCTAACCTACCCTTCACACCAGAATACGACTGCGGCAAGCAGTGCAGTTATAGCAATAGGGATGGGTAAAATGGTGGTACAGATCTATGCGGGTGAATCTCGTGACCTGTGACTAGGGTACCTACCTACCTTACCTAGTCACTGGCTTAGTGACAAACGAATTGATGGTTCTCTCTTTCCAGCTGTTTGGTAACAAAACATTGACCGGTATTCGTCTAAGAAGTCTGGAATCTGTTTTACTTTCTGGATGCTTGGCTTTTACCAATGTGTAACAGATTGTATTTCACTCCTACATCTTGTCACTAGTAGGTTGCGTTGAATGATATTTTCAAGTATAGATTGACCATAAATGTAAATTTTACTTATGTAATCTTTCTTCTGTTTCAGGTAAGACCACATTACTTATTAACAATCGTAGTGTGAAAGTAAGTTAAATCACAGTTTCAGTAATTAAATTATAACATTTTTACGTAATAAAAAAATCACCTCAGACAGGTATTGAACCCGCAACCTTCACTCACTGACGACGCTCTGCCGTTGAAAAGTAATTTCAATATGCGGCTGTTGCCAAACGCGTAGTCCATGCTCTATTTCTTTTTTATATGATATTGGAAGGTAAAGAAGTAGGCGGATTTCCGGATGGTAAAAATTTCAAACCGCCTATAGACACCAATGGTAATGGTGCGTTGCCAATTTAAGCCAGAATGTTAGGCCTTGAGCAAAATAAGTTTACCGGCTACCTTAACCTCCGAATCGGAACATGTCAACGGCAAGCACTAACGTTATGGTGGTAAGAATAGGTAAGGCGGTCGTACCAATCCGAGCGAGTCGCTGCGAAACTCTACCACCTAGTAGTATGTCATGGTGTTAGTGACGGTAAGCCTGCGCTCGCCTTTTACGAACTGCCTGGCAGGAAGGCAGATGGTCTATTCTGCAAAGGAGCCCGGACCAACATGACAATTCATAATGTTATAAGTGCGAAACCTCGGTCTATTACGCTTTCACGGCTGAACTGATCTACCGATTTTGATACATTTGATTTACATATAATTAAAGATAGTTCAAACTTGCCTAAGTTTAAAAAAAATAACCTCTACAGCATTACATTATTGGATGAAAGTTTGTATGAAAATCTATTCTACGCTAACAAAGTCGTGGGTAAACATCTGGTAGTTTAAATGCGAAAGTCCGTCTGTTAACGCTTCACGGCAAAACCCCTACACGGTTTTTATGAAATTTCATTTGCATATAGTTAAAGACCCGAGTTCAAATATGGGCTATTTTTTTTAAAAAAAAATCACCCCCAGAGGACTATAATGGGGGGATGATGGTATACTCGAAAATTTACTACGCGCAGACGAAGCCGGGGGTAAACAGCTGGTTGACTAAAAAAAAAGTGTCTTCACGCCCATATCCCCAAAGCGGTAGGCAGAGGCACAACGAGGGCACTCAGGACCAGCCGAAGACACTAGTACCACAAAGTGTTATGTGGGAAACCTATCGCCAACCGGACACACATCCAAACCCGGCAATTAGAAAATTGAAAATACACAATTTTCTCTATTTTTAGTCGCCCGACCCTGGGATCGAACCCGGGACCTCAAGAAGTCAAATCCAACGTAGGACCATCAGACCACCGCGGCGATTTTTAGTTGACATTTTAATAGTGCTGATATCTAGCACCGTGCTTTAAATTTGTCGATAATTTGTCGAGGCTTTTTTTCCATTTAGAGGGGCGGTGATTAATGGCCTTTTTCGCCGTCTGTTGAAGTAATAATTTGTATAGATTTACAAACATCGATGAGAAATCGTTTTATTGAGTGCGCAGCTGCTTGTTTTCAAACGTATAGTACTTAAAATAATTATAACGTGTACAGTTTCTTGTATTCATAATTTGTTTAAATTTAAATTGCTGTTTGTATTTTGACGTGCGGTTGAGATAATTATTATAATATACTAGCTGTGCCTGCAGCTTCACTTCCAACTAGAAGTCTCTATGAGAAACTACAATAACTTGAGACTAATATTTCAATTTAATCGCCTGTGTGGTCTAGCGTTCTAGGTTTTGGACTTGACTTTATAAGGTTCTGGGTTCGATTCCCGGGTCGGGCAACATTAAGAAAATGTGGTTTTTCCAATTTTCTAATACAAAAATGTTGCTCGGGATTGGATATGTGCCCGGTTGGCGATAGGCTTGCCACCTATAACATTGTGGGACTTACTGTCTTCGGTTAGTCGTGGGTGCCCTGGTTGTACCTCTACTATTGTCACTTGATTATAGACAAGCTTGTTAGATATTAATATGTTGTGTCCGATGATTGAAATGTGTTAACAGACAGATCGCAGTAAATGCTAATAATATGAGTCCTAGACGGCTTTAAACACTGGTTGTAAACATGGGTTTGCAACCGTCTGGATTTAATTAAGATTTTAGATTTAATCCAAGTTGAAGTTGGAAACAGAGTTTACTTCAAGGTTTGGTGGAAATCGTTTTAACAATCGACGACTAGTTAGAGAGTCACAATCAAATTGTCAGATTATTAAAATACGCACCAACTGGCTTGCAATAAACCTTTCGTTTTTTAATTTATCATGCTTAAGTACGTTTTAAAACAAAAAATGCTAGACAGAATACCCTACATGCGCTTTTCTATATGTATAGAGATTTTATACATAATGAGGTGTTTAACCAATGTTTAAGATGCCTTTCATATTATAATTTGACGCGCCTGAGTAACTCCCCGATATCTCCCTTGGTCTCCCCTTCTTTTGAAGTTTTATTTTTCGAAACGTGACTATGGCAAAGTGCTGACGTCATTGTCTTATGTCGGTTCGAAAAATGTGTCGCTGGTATTCTTACGCAAGAGGTTTGAAGACGGAGATTCAGCTTGACAAATGACAATGCACGATAATCATCTTTGGTATACTCGTATGTCGAAAGCGCGTATTTCTTTTTCTCAATTTTCTCCCGTTTATTTTCCATTTCAATACTTCCATAATTTAACCGGAGTAAAACTGAAAATAGACATAGTCCAGAAAGTCGGCAAGCTGAAGTGGCAATGGGCAGGCCACATTGCTAGCAGAACCGACAACCGATGGAGAAGAAAGGTTCTCGAGTGGCGGCCCCGCACCGAAGGACGTAGTGTTGGACGACCTCCCACCCGGTGGACTGATGATCTGGTCAAAGTCACGGGGAGTCGCTGGTTACAAGCGACTGGTGACCGTGACTTGAGGCGCTCTTTGGGGGAGGCCTATGTCCAGCTGTGGACGTCTTCCGGCTGATAATGATGATGATGAAAACTGAAAAAAAATCGACTTCAATTTCATAACCTATGTCAAAAAATAGCTAATGATTCGGAGTTGACTCTATATAAATTTTATCAATATCCTTCTAGTGTTTTTTTCCCTACAAGAATAAAAATGTATGCATTATCTATCTAATATATATAAATCTCGTGTCACAATGTTTGTCCTCAATGGACTCCTAAACCACCTAACCGATTATAATAAAATTCGCACACCATGTGCAGTTCGATCCAACTTGAGAGATAGGATAGCTTACATCTCAATTTATCGCGGGCGAAGCCGCGGGTAACAGCTAGTCTATACATATAAACGAAAGTTGTGTTAGTTACACTATTTATAACTCAAGAACGGCTGCACCGATTTGGCTGGAAATTTATGGGGATGTAGTTCAAAACCAGGTCAGGGATACTTTTTAACCCGTTCGTCTACGAGGAAATTAGGATAAACAATATTTTATTTTTTCCAAACAATCTTCTTTCTACCTGTCCAGGGTAGAAAGAAGTTCGCCTTAACAGCTAGTTTAGACAAAAACCAACAGTTAAATAGTGATCAAATTTATAGGGCACCATCTCGGAATCATGACCTACCCTCCCAAATAACCCCATCAAAATGTATTCGTTATTAGTCGACTAAACAAACATACAAAAAAAGAACACACATTCGAATAAATGATAATTCCTCCTTTTTGGAGTCGGCTAAAGGGCTTTAGCTATGATTCATAAACGGTCTCACAGTAAAATTTCATTAATACAAACTGATCCCCACATGCAACGGAATACTTTTTGTTTGTCCGTCCATCTGTGCCTAACGTCCGACAGATGCTGCGTCAATGGTGTTGTTTGCTTAATGCGTAATTTCACTATTAAAGGCCCGATAACATCTATATTCAATTACATGGCACTTGGTCTTTAATTAAACGACAAAATGGAAGTACTGGTAACAAAGACCATTAATGCTTGAAGTACTTATGGTAAAGAAACATTTGGTGATAGATGTATAGATTTTCTGTTTTAATCAATAGATAAACCTAAAGTTACCGATAATTTAGTGGTACAATGTTGTGTAGCTGCCCTTTATATCGCTATAGCGGCATTTCTATGGACGTGTACCGGTTAAAGAAGGCATTTTTATGATATTTAAAGGCAAATAAGCAGAAGGATTTCCTGATGGTGAAGAATCCACACAGCTTAGAGAAACCAAAGTGCATTACTGGTGCAAGAGTACATAGATACCGGATACATAACTTTTGTAATTATTGTTAATATGAGTAATGGAAAAAGGCGTCTTCTAAAAACTAAAAAACAGACAACAATAAATAAATTTACAAACAATAGTAATCGATTAGCGGAAGTACTCTCCCATCAAGTGGTCACGGTCAAGAACTTATGGTGTGACCTAAAAGGCAAGTTTTCACTTTTCACAAATTCATTCGAAAGTTACTGGTGATATATTGTCTTTCGATTATCCGGGAGTATCTGTGAACGTGTATACCAGAGGCTCTCAAACTTTAAGAAATTTGACTCTTACTTATAAGTATTTATGTACAACAGAATTTCCCAAACTTTCAACAAAACGAAACAACCGCCTTTAATTTTATGAAACTCAACTCCAAACTATTACAAATCAAATACACTGTCATTTATGTATGCCTCTGTGGTCTAGTGGTCCAGTTGTTGGACTTGACTGCATGAGGTCCCGGGATCGAATCCCGGATCGGGCAACATTTGGTTTTTCTAATTAAAAATAGTGTTGCTCCGGATTGGAAATGTGCCCGGTTGGCGACAAGCTTGCCACCTAAAACATTGTGGGACTTAGTGTCTTCGACTAGTCGTGGGTGCCCTGGTTGTGCCTCTGCCTACCCTTTCGGATATATAGGCGTGAAGATGTTTTTTTTTTATCTTAACTCCTAACTGCTCTCGGTAACTCCCTAACTGCTAGTTATAGTAAAGAGTTACAACAGTAAATGATTTCGCGGATTGTTCGTTGAACGCCTATATAATTATTAATGTAAGAATATAATTGCACAGTTTTAAGTATTTCATTCATATATGAATTCAACAAAATTTTACACTTTCTTCTGTTTTATGTAAATTATGTTAAAAGTTAAAGTTAACCTTTTGCAGTATCTTCTGGGTTATGTTAATACAATTTAAAAGTAATTCAAGTACAACTAATTGCAATTTCAGATGGTGTTTAAAATCGATAATCCTGTTAAATGCAAAATCCTAGGTTTTGCGACTCCCACTTTGGAAATCGCTGGTGTACTGTATTTAGTAATTTAAAGTAAAGTTAGAATTATACGTTATTATATATAAAGCTTTATGTTTATAAAGATTAGTGTTCGCCCATTGGTCAAAATTCGACCATTTTTATATTTTAACATCCAAATTTTAATATCTTGTTGATAAGAACGCCATCTTAATTTTTCAAGATAAACTACTTTGTTTCCTGAATAGTTAGTGCACCATCTGTGATCTTTTATCGTCAACATCAATACATTTGTTTGTGTGTGTCAAATGCATGGTAGTGTCGGTAATGTTTTATTTATTGATTTAATGTACGTTATGAGCATTATTATTTAAAAATACTAGCGTTCTGCACTTCTCCTACACATAAACTATAAGTGTGCCAAATTTCATGCTTCTCTGTCAGCGCAATTTTCGTAAAAAGGGGTCCAAAGTTTTGGCATCACGTAATATAGATACTATAGATAGATAGATAATAAGATAATACTATAGATAGATAATATAGATATATATATAGATACAATTATTCCCAAGAACGGAACTCAGCAACGCAAACCAAAAAGGTTTCTTCAATTCAATTCATCCAATGCCATCACCAGTGAAAGTAGCCCCGATGATAATAATTACATTAATGCATTGAGGATGTGATGTAAAATTACAATTAACGCAAATGGTATCAAGATCTCCGTGAAAAACTCTCATACGATATCTTAAAAGCATCAAAGTTCCGACTTGTCCCAGTGACATAACCTCGGTGAAAGTCGAGTAATATTCAATCATCTTTACTAACGATTGTGTGATATCAACCTTAAAGGCGTTCTAGACGGTTGTAAACACGCCTTCCGATAAAATTACCTGACACTGTAGGAAATTTTTGTCTTTAGTTTTTTCTTATATTTGGATTAAGTGTGCTGTCCAGATGGATGCAAATCAATGTTTACAACCAGTATTTACAACCGCCTAAACCCCTGTAATAGGGGTTCCAGACAGATGTAAACACTGGTTTGTTTATTATTAAAATAACAGCTGCGCCGTATATTTTGACCAAGTTGTAAAGTTTGAGGTTGTCGACTTAGTTCGAAGAAGGGTTTGATATGGTCTCGTCTAGGCAATATTTTAAATTAGAATATTTTGGTTGCTATTTTCTTTTGTCTTAATTGGAAAATTACTACTATCTTTGAATTAAAAAAGAAGTATCTTCACGCCCAAATCCCCGAAGAGGTAGGCAGAGGCACAACGACTAGCCGAAGACACTAAGTCCCACAATGTGATAGGTGGCAAGCCTATCGCCAACCGGGCACATATCCAATTCCAAGCTAAAATTTTGTTATTAGAAAATTGGAAAAACCAATTTTTATTTTTGTTCCCCGACCCAGGATTCGAACCCGGGACCTCATGCAGTCAAGTCCAACACCTGAACTGCTAGACCTCAGAGGCGATCTTACATCTCAACTATTCCTTTTTCCGGTCAATAGAATAAGGTGACTGGTGAACTATATTTTTATGTTATTAAAAGTAAAAAAAAGTGAACTATATTGAATTAAATATGTATCTATAATGGCTAAATTTCAGCCTCAGCATGACAATGCAAGCTTTATTATATCTCATGTATGTAAATGGCGGTCGAAAATTACTGGGAATCTAACTACTTGGGCTTAATATCAAAACTGCAAACGCAAACAAATCTACGTGAAATTTGCGAGACCAATCTTTGAACTGAAACTGAACTTTGCTGGTTAGAAAAAAAATATTGTTCTAACATTTATTTCTTTAAGGAAAACCAACAGCTTCAAGACAATAATGAAAAACAAAACTTTAAAGCTAGAAACCCAATTACAGGTTTTTACGAATATTAACAGATATTACTTATTACTAACTGTTAGGTATAACTTATTACTTACTAGATGTCGCCCGCGGCGTTGCTCGCATAGGCAAATGTCTCGCAAGAACATTTTTTGGGATAAAAGCTATCCTATGTGTTTATTTAAGTTATTCTTTATGTGTATGTCAAATTTCATAAAAATTGGTTCAGCAGTTTTTGCTTGAAGGAGTAACAAACAAACTTACAAACTTTCGCATTTATAATTTTAATAGGATAGGATAAGAATACCATTTTACCTATGTATTTGTATGACAAGACTTTTAATTGTAAAAACACGATTTTATGTGAAAGTTATAAAATTATGTATCATTTTTTTTATTATTTTATTGCATTGTCATTGCAATCTAGCTGATGTATGATGTGACGTTTCTTTGTTCATCGATTCTAGGGTACGAAAACTAATAAAATGCACAGATTATCCATTTTATTAGTCAGGAATATAGATCTTTTAAAAAGAAGTGTAATTTAATCAACAGTTAAATATTTAACTAATTCTTTATCAGGGGTTGATGGGGCGGATGTTACTTGATTGATTATCCTTTTTTCACTACAAATGTGTAGAGTAGCCCTTAACAGACTCTTTATTTAAGGTACCTCTGTGATCTAGCGGTCTGGGTGTTGGACTTGACTGCATGAGGTCCTGGGTTCGAATCCCGGTTCGGGCAACAAAAAGAAAATTGGATGTTTCCAATTTTCTAATAAAAAAAATATTTGGTCGGGATTGGAAATGTGCCCGGTTGGCGATAGACTAGCCACCTATCACATTGTGGGACTATGTGTCTTCGGCTAGTCGTGGGTGCCCTGGTTGTGCCTCTGCCAACCTCTTCGGGGATATGGGCGTGAAGATACTTTTCTTTTTTCTTTTGTTAATGGTCTTTTTATTATTTTAATCAAGTTTTGTAATAAAAGTAAATGATGGGTTATGGGTACCACTTGCCAATGTACAGTTGAGTTATACATCTCCTTTTTTATGCTATAATAAAACCAGCACACATAATATCTGATGGTAAGAAAAACGCATATTTTATAAGGAAGTAATAACTAATAGGCCATATTTAAGATTTTTTTCGTGTTCAGAAACGTCCCTGAAACAATTGTGTTTTTGGTTCAAAAATATTTTATCTTTTTGTGCGAATATATATCACTTGGCATGTCACTTTTAGGATTAATTTAACCACTTAATAGCTAATCAAAATATCTTCAGTTGATTTTAGTAAAGGTGTTCATAAAAATAAAGAAGGGGATAAAAAGGGATGTTGTTTTTAAATAGAATATTCTCAAATTAATAATAAATGAATAATGAATGTTCAAATACGAAAAGATAAACAAGTTACCATTTTTTTTTGCTTATGCTTTACTTTTGAACAGTAAGAAGAAGCCTGGTAAAATTGAGCCAATTTAGTTGTTATTTAGAATTCCTGAATAAGTAACAATTAATTTAACACTTAAAATCTTTTACTTTACACGTTCCGACAGTGTCATTTCGAAATATTAAAAACTTTATGCACTTCTTTCTTTAGGTTTTGGCCTTCACGTTAGTATTTAGCCATTATTCAAGTAGTAATTTGCATCAAATTTTGTATCAATTTCAATAAGTCATCAGTCATAAGTCGTCAGAAAGTCATGTCAGGCTCTTGGGTAAAGCGGTGGCCTTTTTACACAAGCTCATGTAACGAGATTTGGCGGCAACGAGAAAATATACGATACGCTAATTTCTTTATGATTATTTCATTTGTGCACTTTCACTGAACAAAATTGTACAAAATGCCACCAAAATTGACTAATTTCACTCAATATTAACACGAAATTCAATAATTATGAAAAAACTTTGACCATCTTTTCTCTCGATAGCGCCAAAACTCCCCTTTATGCACTTGTAACTGAAAAACTAATAACTTTTTTTTTTTCAAAATTATTTTTTGCAGTTTCAAGCCAGTGATTTTGCCCTACGACATACATAAATGACTGCTCCATTTTTATGTACTCCTTTTATCGATGCTTAATGGATGATAAATACTCAAACCAAAAAATGCAAACAAATTTAATAATCATTCAACAACTTGCCCCATTGGGAATCGAAGCCAAGTGACGGAATATAAACATTCTAAAGTATCTTCACGGCCATATCCACGAAGAGGTAGGCAGAGGCACAACCAGGGCACCCACGACTAGCCGAAGACACTAAGTCCCACAATGTGATAGGTGGCAAGCCTATCGCCAACCGGGCACATATCCTATCCCGAGCAACATTTTTTTTATTAGAAAATTAGAAAAATCCAATTTTCTTTTTTGTTGGCCGACCCGGGATTCGAACCCGGGACCTCATGCAGTCGAGTCCAACACCCGGACCGCTAGACCACAGAGGCGATAAACATTCTAAATTCCATAATAATGTGAACTTTCTAAGTTAAGATTTAGGCAGTCAGTAAACCAGGATATTTTATGGGTTAAAAGTTAAATCCCGTGTAACGTATACTCTATTTAAACTCTGTATAAAATTACCCTATAAATTGTCTAATAGTATCGTATGTCTGGTTGTCCGTGTGTGGTGCCCTAAAATGTAAACCACAAAGCGAACAGGATGTGTGAGCAGGACCTTTTTACCACAGATTATTTAAGCTCTGGTTAAACATGAATCTGTTTTGTTTATTTTCACTTCATTAGGCTTATAAATTCCAGTGTTTTGTTGAATAAGAAGCCAAGCAAGCAAGTGGATGTCCTGGTGGAAAAAATACAAGGCTATAGAAAAGTGGTGTTGGTGCTTGGACAACCTAAGGCTAAGACTCTTGTATGAAAAATTTCTGGCCTTAGGTTGGCAACGCACCATGAAAATGGTAGTTTTTTGAACTGACGTGTATTTCTTAATATTAGAAAAGTTGTCTGCTTGTTTGCTACAATAAGAAAATCTCTATTTATTTAAAACTAGCTGATGCGATGAATTTTTTTTCTATGTTAAGAACCACCTTTTCCTAGTCTCGTCGCAGTCAAACGAGATACAAAGTATCCTATGTCCATCTCCTTGTTCTAAGCTACCTTTCCGTAAATTTTCAGCCAAATCGGTTAAGCCGTTTTTGAGTTATAAAATTATAAAGCATGTTGACTTTCTTTTACATATTAAAAATAAAAATCTATTCGTTGTCATTAGAACGGAAATAGACATAGTACATATCCAACATATACTGTCTCCGGGAAGTTATTAGAATATTAAGATTGGATGCTTTTAAGCATAGCACATAACCACAAACGTGATCCGCTTTGACCCATTTTAAATTGCCTATTGTGTTCCTTAGGATCTTCCAACTGAGGAGAAATTTATTGCCCACTTCAGCGTGGTTCAGGTCAAATGAAATTTACTGTTAAACTAATTCACTGGTGTTGAAATAATAATTGAGTGGTGCCTATTTCATACTAAATTACCACATTGAGATTTAAATAAATAACTGCCCGGGGTCATAGTATGATCACTGAATGAATAAAGTTTTTTGTCAGAAATGAATTAATTATTTCTACTTGGAAACTGGTGAATAGAGGTGTGATTAGGACACCCGTCATTAGCCGATGGTAATTTTTAAACCCAAAATATGATATGTGACAAACCTATCGCCAACCTCGCACCTATCCAATATTGAGCGAAATTGTTTTTATTAAAAAAATGGAAAACACATTTTTAGTTACACGACCCAAGAATTGAACCCGGGACCTCATGTAGTTAACGTAAACACCGATCCACTAGACCACCAAAGCGATTACTACCCTATGCTACCCAATGAGATTGTACGCGATGGTACAGTTAGTTTTTGAAATAAGTTCCAGGAAGGATATGTAGCTGATAAATTTACTTTTGCTGGAGGCTTAACATCCCGGCCTTAGGTTTGCAACGCACCATTCGCTTTGGTGTCTCTAGGCGGCGTGAATTTCTTACCATCAGGAAACCCGTCTGATTGTTTGCCTTCCAATATCATAAAATGAACAATTAGTGCCTAAATTTGTTTATAATTAAGACGTCATTCAAAATGAAACTGTTAAGTCTAAACTGACCTCAACATTTCGAACTATTGTATATTTACGAGTATATACTGAATGTATATTTATATCGACAAGGTCTTGCTAATTACTTATTTGCTTGTTTTTCGTTTATAATTGCATACAGATGTGTTTAATATGTCTATATAATAAATCGTAAAGGGGCTCTGTCTATATATAGATATCTCAGAAAATATCCTGTAGAATTCGAAGACGCTTTCAAACCGTTTTATGTTTTTTTGTACGTTTGTGTGATTATCATAATTTCAAACTTACAATGAAAATTAGTCCAGAGGTTTCCTCTGTGGTCTAGCGATCCAGGTGTTGGACTTGACTTCATGAGGTCCCGGCTTCGATTCCCGAGTCGGGAAACAAAAAGAAAATGTGGTTTTTCCAATTTTCTAAGATTTCTTGATTGTTGCTCGGGATTGAATGTGTGCCAGGTTGGCGATAGGATTGCCACCTATCATATTGTGGGTCTAATGTCACGATTTCACCAAGAGCCCCTATACTTTGAGGGACCTTTTAACGTATTTTAGGGGACTCGGGCATAAGTGTCTTCGGCTAGTCGCGGGTGCCCCGGTTGTGCCTCTGCGTACCTCTTCGGCCATATTCGCTCATATTGCGTAAAGATACTTTTTTTTAGTCCAGTGGTTTTGTTTTTAACAAATATAAAGCATACTAAACTAATTTTCATCATAATTTCAAATTAGAGTTCAACTTAACATCAAAGCTTTGTTTTATTAAAATTGGCCAAGCAGAACGGATCTATCGATTAAAGGCAAGGTCAATGTTTTAATACGCGAGCAAATCCGCAGGAGTAAAATAGTTAATATGAAAAATCTAATGAAAAGTTATCAAATTGTAACGAAATTCATTTTTAATTGAATTATTTTTTTATTTTAATTGGTTAGTTTGGTTTAAGTGCAATTAATTGTAGAGATATCTTATTACTAAAACATATTTTTTTATTCTTTAAACAATTATCGTCAGACACTAACATATATGCGGTAATATGATATTGGTCTACGGATATGCTTTTCCACAAATGCCTTTTAATAATTTGTTTTATTTGTTACGATTCTTAAAATCGGGTCACACATAAAACTTAAAAAGAGACTGAATTCTATAATGTCATGTTTAAAAAAGGCTCAGCAATTAAATTTTTTGTATATTTAGAATGTTTTGTCTGCCTGTATACCGACCGCTATTCATGTTACATCTATGTGTTGATTCGAGGATGGAACTACTTTTCGTCAAAGTGAAATAGTATAAAAAAGGTTACTATAACATTGCTCTTAATTAAACACATTTTGAGTTCCCGAACGAAGATTCGAACCCAAGACCTGTTGTGGTCAAGATCAACACCGGACTACTACACCACAGAGGCGATTCGAATGAAATTTTATTTCACAGTTAAATATATTGTGGTGTTATAATCGATGGTTCTAAAGCTTTTATCTGTACTGAAAATAAAGCTTAGAAAGCTATTTTATTACTTCATTTCTGTGACTTTAGATGTATTAAAACTTTCAGAATTTAATAGAAGAGAAATCGTGAACTAAAGTTTAACCATCCTTCCTTACTAATATTATAAGTGCGAAAGTCTGTCTGTCGGTCTGTTATGTTTTTACGGCTAAACCGTTGCGCAGATTTTAACTAAATTTGATATGAACATAGTTACAGATACCAGTTCAAACATAGGCTATTTATTTAAAAAAAAAACAGTCCCTAAAGGGCTACATATAATGTAGGATGAAAGTTTATATTGCAATTTAGTCGCTATTAAACAGTTTAGAATTTGTATTTATAATAAACTAGCTGTTCTGGCGATCTTCGTTCCGCCCGTTCAGTTTGTATGGGAAAAATTCAAATGTTATTTTCCCTAGTTTCCTCGCTGTCGAACGGGATAAAATATACCCTATGTCGTTCTCCCGGTTCTAAGCTACCTCCCCATCAATTTTCAGCCAAATTGGTTCAGCCGTTCTCGAGTTATAAATAGTGTAACTAACACCACTTTATTTTACATATAGAGATCTATAAATTCATAACAAAGTCGTGTTAGTTACACTATTTATAACTCAAGAACGGCTTAACTGATTTGGCAAAAATGAATTGAGTGGTAGCTTGAAAGCAGGAGACGGACATTTGCATTTTACATTAGTACATTGCGAGGATACTATGAAAAACCTCAATTTTTTCCCATATAAACTGAACGGGTGAAACGCAGTTCGCCGAAAAAGCCAGTAATATATAAAATAGCATCAGCAATATTTTATAAGCGCTGTTAGATTGTTATTATAGTTATAAAAGTTCGAATATGTAAAATGAATAACTGCACATAATGATTGTGAAATTTTAATTGTCTTTTTATATATGTTATAAGTATTTTTATGATAATCAAAAAGGTGATTAAAGTTTTGGTCAAGAACATAAAGTATTATAAAGATTAAAATACCAAAATAGCCGAACAAGCCACCTGGTTTTTTTTATGATATTAGAAGGCAAACAAGCAGACGGATTTCCTGATGGTAAGAAATTCACGTCGCCTGGATACACCAAAGGTGGTAATGATGCGTTGACAACCTGAAGCCGGGATGTAAGGCCTTGAGTAAAAGTAAGCTTACTGGCTACCTTATCCTCCGAACCGGAACACGACAATGGCAAGCACTGACGTTATGGCGTTAGGAATAGGTAAGGCGGTGGTACTAATCCGGGCGAGTCGCTGCGAAACTCTACGACCTAGTAGGATGTGACGGTGTTAGTGACGTTAAGCCTGTGCTCGCCTTTTACGAGCTGCCTGGCAGAAAGGCAGATGGTCTCTTCTTCAAAGGAGCCTGGACCAACACGGTTTAAACCTGGTACAATACCATGGTGGCTATGATTCTAAAGATCGTAATGATGTGTTACCAACTAGAGACTTGGAATGTAATTTTTTTGAAGAATTTTGAAGACAAACAAGCAGACATGATAAGAGGGTAAGTAATACATGTCACCTAGCTAACCTACTTGACATAACATAGACTAAAATACTCCAAGGTTCAACCCGGTATTATAGTCTGTGTTACATTGTGATACATACTATAATGTCAACTTAAAGTTAAGGTATTTTAATTTTAGCATTTGCCCTGTGCTTAGAATACCCAGACTTTTACAAATTTTAACGATTTTTTTTACCTCAAATGGGGATTGAACCTGCACCTATTCGTTTAATGTCGACGAAAGCTCTATTTGAGGAAAAGAGGATTCAGCTCCTGTGATGTTTTTTTTATTCTCAAAATCAGTTATGTCCTATAGACACACTTTTCTGTGTAATAATTCACCCTGTAACTTTAACCTTATTTTAGTCTTTGTTTAATATTTAATTATCAAACCGTTAGTAACCATTTGTAGTAAAAGTAACGAAGCGTTGCTCATAGTTGAACAAAATGTTTTGAGTTATCAATAGACGACGAACGACCGTAGTTAGATTTTTTTTTATTATTCGTACAAAATACTACCGCTCGTAAGCAAAACGACTAGTTTTTAGAATACATTATCTGGGCATAAGACTAAAATAATAACGCGTTGGTAAACTGAGGTTAGAATTTTGAGCTTAAGTGAGTTTACCTACTGACATTCTAAATTGAACTACGATAATGCCGAGCACTCTATATCATCCCTACTTGGACAAACACGGAATAAACCTTTGGCCTTTAGTGAATAATTTTATTGCTGTTTCTTTATTATGATAAAAAAAGGTTGTATTCTGTGTGAAAACTACCAAGTGACTAATGCGGTTCGTTCGACGGAGTTCTTGGAACCTCGTAAATATTATTAAAACATGGCCGTTTGTTGGAGTGGTAGCGAATTTGTTATGCTCGGTTGCAGGAAATGAGCTTTGACTTAAAATATATGAAGTTGAAAGTAGGACTTAAATATTCTACTTTATTATGAAACATATTTACAGCCGCGGCGTTGCCCACGCGGTTCAATAATTATGTTCAATCTGTCTACAATCGAAGATGTCTTCTCTACAATATAATAGGAGGATGAAGATACTTGAAGGATATCAGGTCAGTCAGGTGAGATCAGGTCCGAGGGTGGTATTAAGAGTCTACTTAACCGGCGTGTTTGTATGAAAAGGGTAATGAATATGTAGGAAGCCTGAAAGATCTGTAACGATTAGAGGATTTAGCACTCGTTGCTCTCTGCCTACTCCGTAAGGAACTTGGCATGAAGTTATGTATGTTTGTAGTCTCCAGTTGGTAACACACTATTAACATTAAAATAACATTGCCCGGGATTTGATACGTGCCCATTGCAGGTAGGATTGCCACCTATCACATTGTGGAACTTTGTGTCTTCGGCTAGTCGTGGGTGCCCTGGTTTTGTCTCTGCCTATCTCTTCGGGGATATGGACGTGAAGATACTTACTTACTATTAATATTTGGTCTATGTATATGCGATCTGTATCTCTTATCTTCAGGTAGTCATTGAGTTTCTATTTTTAAAAAAATAATTTGGTATTTCCTGTACGACTTCGCTTTTTGTCTTAGTTAAAAGATGATGCCCTAATAACCGAAACCAGTGCGTCCTATTAAATTTATGTCCTTCTAGGTGTTGCCCGCGGCGTTGCCCGCGCGGTTAATGGCCCCACAGGAGCATTCTTTTAGAATAAAAACTATCCTATATGTTAATCCAAGTTGCTCTCTATTCCTCAAAATTTCATTAAAATCGGTTTAGCAGTTTTTGCGAGGAGAAGTAACAAACATATAAACTTTCGCATTTATTATATTAACTAGCTGCTACCTGCGGCTTCGCCCGCGTTTTCACAGAAACCCGGTGTGCGATTTAAAATAGCCTATATGTTAATCCAGGTCACAATCTATCTGTCTTCCAAATTTCAGACAAATCCGTTCTGCCATTCGAGCGTGAAAGAGTAACAAACATCCATACATACTTACAAACTTTCGCATTTATAATATTAATAGGATAGGATTAAAAGCAAACCCTAAAGACGAAAATTGTTAACAGTTTTTGTAAACTATTTACTGGATTCAATAAAAAAAAAGTGGAATTTAGTCGCATATTCACTTGTTTACTGGTCATAAAAGAGAAAGCACAGATT
>NJDC01000321.1:98983-110421 GCA_002245475.1 Calephelis virginiensis | reverse complement strand
GGGCTGGGACAATTTTAAAACTAATTTGCTTACAGTATTTTAACGATATTCTGTAGTTCAGGTGGTAATTACTCGAATTAATTTAAACAATTCAATTTGATAAGTATGTCTTTTTTATCAGGAATCCACAAGATCATAAAGTAAAAAATTCTAATTTGGTTTAAAGAAACCAGACGAGAGAATGGGTTGGTTGATTGAAAACTCCAAATACAGTGTATTAAATCTTAGCATTTTGCAGAAGATTGTTTTATACACCTAGACCACATCCTGCACAACAGACGGCTACTCAATTAGAAGAGCATCAATTGGAATGTAAAAAACATCCACCTGAACCTAACTCTAACCGGTTACTATTTTTTTTTCGAAAAATTCAATTTCGATGGGGCAGTTCAAACCACGTCCAAAAATTTTATTGATTTCCGTTCGAATGGTTTTTTAGTAGATGGATCAATAAATTACCTAAGGGATGGCAAGTATGCATAGGAAACAATGGTTCATATTTGATTAAATAAATATAATACATTAAAAATATTTGACTTATGTTGCTCCCCTACAAAACGCCAATTACAGATGTAAGGACCTAATTTATTCAAGTACGGATATTACTCTCAACCGCAAAAATGTGTGACTGATACGTTGAGTTGCATAGCTGCGATGTGACGTGCAATAACAAAATGTGATATAATCCGTTACAATGTCGTTCTTCATAAAATAAAAGTCATATCGATAAAATATATTGTTGGTATTAAATATGTCTCATCCCTAATCTTACATATCTGTTTATGAATATGACGTGTTGTCATTGCAAGGGCCAATAAGAAAGCAGTTCCTCGCTTCCCCGCACCTCAGCTATTTGCCAGAATTGTTTCGAAGCAAAATTATAAAGAATAGGCGTCTATTGGGATGTATGGTCGATGGACTATATGAACATACCTTTTTTTTCTTTGAAGGTTTTATACTAGGATTGTAAATCCGATTAGTAATGTTATAATCTTGTTAGACGGCCATCTTTTTTCTTCCGAGCCGAAACACGACAAGAGGGTGCAGTGTTTCAAGAGAGTAAGGTAGTCGCTAAAGTTATCCAAGAAAACCAAGCTTCAAGTTGCTTGCTATTTTTTTTATAAAATAATATTAAGTAAAGCAGTAGAAGTGTTTTTCTTATATAAAAAATACATAATGAAGTTACACCAAGTGCTAAGAAAGGAAACAGTTCAATACATAAGAAGATTCTCGTCATTTACAGACGCTTCTTTTAATATAAAAAGGTTTAAATTAAACAGGTTTCAAGTATGAAGTCTCTAACTTAGGAATATGAATAATTTACAAAGGGTTATAAAAAAGTGTCTTCACACCTGTATTCTCAAAAAGGTAGGCAGAGGTAACCAACCAGGCCACCCACTACTAGCCAAAGACACTAACGAGCGCACGAGGAGTCGTCATTTAACGTGTGATCTAGCGTTAAAATTGTATTAAAATGATGACTTAATGGTTGATTTAAAAGTAATTGATGTATGCACTCAAATAATCAAAATCTGTACTTATAACACTGTAAAAGAGTGAATTCTGTATATTCAATATATATAAAAAAGTTCTCTGAATGCTTTAATAAGTCCCACAACGTGATAGGTTGCCAAGCTATCGGGCACTTGCTCAATTTCTGGCAACTTTGTTTTAAAAGAAAAAACACAATTCCTTTTTATTGACCGACCCTAGTATATAATAAAGACAAGTCGAACATCAGACCACAGACCACTAAGGCGACCGAGGCGAGGAAGAGAATAATATACATTCACAATAATTTCATGGTTTCTGTATAGTAAATTAACTTAACTTCTGTGTGCATCGAACATCCGCCCTTTTTAAAATATTCAGAGGATATCCCAACTACATCTTGAGATGAAAGCACTCGCACGTTTCCTCTAGAGACGAATAAATACGAAGAAAGGTTTCTCTTCTATACGGATCTTTGTATATTTTAAAACGATCCGCTCGTACGTCTCCGATCCGATGGTAGTACATAAAATGTCGACATGCACAAGTATCACTTGTATGGCCCACGTGAATAAATTGTTTTCTCATTCTGGCCACCTTTGTAGTCTAGTGGTCTGGTCTGGTGTTGGAAATCATATGATGAGGAGGATTTGATTTCTGGTTGGGACAAGATAGGCTATTGTGGTTTTCAACTTTTTAATAAAATAATTTTACCCGGTTTTCTCACCTTTCTTTTCTCTTTCTTCATAGCATGTGGAATTCATGCAGAGACATTTATCTTCTATACTCTATATATCTTTCGCGAGGCTTGGGTTCGATCCTGATGGGGTCAAGCATTTGTGTGATGAACATATAGATGTCTGCTTTTGCGGGTATGGGGTTTTATTGAATTTATTCTGGCATCTATTTAAGTATTTCTATGTACAAGTATCGTTGACTAACACCCATAATATAAGCGTATAATTTGCTAAGTTTGGGGTTAGATTCAATTTGTATAATTTGTCCAGGGATATTTATGATTATTATCTATACAAACAAGTAAATTGAAGTGTGTTATCCCCGTCTTGGTCCGGGCTCCTTAGGAGAATAGACCATGTGCCTTCCTGTGTCAGGCAGCTCATAAAAGGCGAGCACAGAGACATCTGATTAGGTGGTAGAGTTTCGACTCGTCCGGATGGGTACCACCGCCTTACCTATTCCTGCCGCCATAACGTCAACGCTTGCCATTTAACGCGTTCCGGTTCGGAGGGTAAGGTAGCCGATAAACTTCCTTTTGCTCGAGGCCTAACATCCTGGCCTAAGGTTGGCAACGCACCAAACTCAACGCACCTGTCAGTTAAAAAATTTCTTCTCCAAAAAATAAAGACTACAAATTAGCATTTAGTTTTTATATAAAAATAGCATCTATTATGTATACGTATATATAAGTGAGGACCTATAATAGACTTACTGTTTTTTTTGTTACTATTTTAATTGTTAAACTGGTGTTGGTCTCCCGTACAAAATAAATAAATCTTAATCTATATATAAGTACGTGATGCCAAAACTTTGGACCCCTTTTTACGAAAATTGCGAGGACGCAGGAGCATAAAATTTGGCACACTTATAGTTAATGTGTAGGAAAAGTGCAGAACGCTAATATTTTTTAATAATAATGCTTAAACAGTACATTAAATCAATAAAACATTACCCACACTACCACGCATTTGATACACACAAACAAATATATTGATGTTGACAATAAAAGATCACAGATGGCGCACTAACTATTCAGGAAAAAAAATTGTTGGTCTTGAGAAATGACTTTGGCGTTCTTATCACCAATATATTAAAATAACGATATTAAAATGGTCGAATTTTGACCAATGGGCGACCATTAGTATATATAAATTACGTGTCACGTTGTTTGTCCGCAATGGATTCCTAAACTACTAAACCGATTTCAATCAAATTTGCACACTGTGTGCAGTTTGATCCAACTTGAAAGATAAGATAGCTTACATCTCAATTTATGATAAAAAGCACTATCCGAGCAAAGCCCGGACAGGCAGCTAGTAAATTACAACTTTTTAAATTAAAGTATACATATTATAAGCGATACATCAGTGTCTGTAAGTGTAATTTATGACAAGCTTTCTATCGCGACTTCGTCCACGTGGAATTTGGTTATATCGCGCCAATTGCATTATTCCTATTTTATCCCAAGGGAGTATTTAATCGGGATAAAAAGTATTATATCATCCAAGTCAGCTTATACCTTGTGTGTATATCAAATTTCATCTAAATCCGTTCAGTAGTTTCTGCGTGATTGGCGGGCAAACATCCAAACAAACAAACTTTCACATTTATAATATTAGTATGATTGCAGCGCAGTGAAATTGCAAAAAATCCGATTTTAATGTAATTACCACGACATGATTTCGTCATCATCTTTTAGCAAAAACATGCAGGTAGTAAATCCAAAATGCATCCTGAACCTAGGAAAGGCCCATGGAATTCTATTCATTATTGGCCGAACAATCGTGTAAGAAATACACAAATAAACATAGAGTCGAATTGTTAACCTCACCCATTTTAAGGTCGGTTAAAAATAACTAAGGTTGAAATTTGTCTTCGCCATGCTGTAATAACACTTTAAGCGTCCCAAAACATCTTAAAGCCAGCAAAAACTTACAAACTGAATATTTTACCGCATTGAATATCGATAAAACGTCACACTCAAAGATTAGCTATCACCACGACTTATTATAAAAAAGTGAATTTATTTTTTCCATTTTTTAAAAAAAAAGTAAGTAAGGATCTTCACGCCCATATCCCTGAAGGGGTAGGCAGCGACAATAGCAGGGGACCCACGACTAGGCGAAGACACTGAGTCCCACAGCGTGATATGTGGCAAGCCTATCGCCAACCGGGCACATATCCAATCCCGCGCAACATTTTCCCAACCCAATTTTCTTTTCGTTGCCCGACACAAGACTCGAACCGGGGACCTTACACAGTCAAGTCCGACAACTGAACCGCTAGACCACAAAGGTAACTTTTATCAAAGTACCTAGCCTAAGTTTCATCGTCATCATCATCAGTCAGTCCACCAGGTGGGAGGTCGTTCAACATTAGGTACATCCTCCGGTGAGGGGCCGCTACTCCAGAACCTTTTTTCCGCAACGGTTGTCGGTTCTGCGAGCAATGTGGCCTGCCCATTGCCACAATAATATGCATTAATTATAGTCTAGAAAATAGCTATTTTTATTAGAAAATTGAAAGTCTACAGTTAAATTTTTTTTATTAGCCCAACCGGAGATCGAACCACCTCAAGAAGTTAAGTCTGACGTCGGAACGCTAGACTACAAAGAGATATTTATTTATCTACTTATTTGCTTTTTTATGGTTAAAACCGACTTCAATATCAATCTTATTTTATCTAAGTTAATTCATTTCTCCGTACTCCATTCCCTGGGATTTTATCGTCAAATTTAAACTTAATGGGATCACCTGAAAACTACATTCTTCAAGAAAAAGGAATTCTCGAATTCGGTTTACAAAGAACGAAGAAATTGGCTAACATACATAAAAAATATAGGCACCGAATATATAACCTACGTTTTATTATGTACTAATAGTGAACTAATAATAATATGTTAGAAACTAATTTTCCCTTCATCAGCTGAAAGCAAGTTGGAAATAAATATCTTATCAGAGAATATCCAATAAACAATCTCATTCAAAAAGTTATTACATTATGACCGCAGTGTATTAACTGAGTTAACTTCGTAGCTAAGTTGCGGAAGTCATTAAACTCAAACTAATTGACAGTTTAACTTTCAGCAGCCTGTATTATAACTTTATCTTCATCCATTCGGGCTACATTGAGCAACAATATACTACAGTATAGTCAATTAAAAACAGTATTTTTTTAATTTAAAATGGACTCGACGTTGTCTTATCTTAGAATTCCAATGTCGGTAAAGTAAATATCTTCACGCCCATATCCCCGAAAGTAGGCAGAGGCACAACCAGACCACCCACGATTAGCCAAAGACACTAAGTCCCACAATGTGATAGGTGGCAAGCCTATCACCAACCGGGCACATATCCAATCCCGGGCAACGTTAATTTTGTTAGAATATTATGAAATACACATTTTCTAATTTTTTTTTGATGCTCTACCCGGTGATCGAACCCGGAACCTAAAGAAGTCAAGTCCGACGCCGGACCGCAAGAGGCTATAATCCAATGTCATTCAACTGACAGTAATGTAAAATATATATTTTCATTTACTTTTTTATATCCTGCTGAACAATGTCTTTCGTTCATATGTACAGTTTTATAATAGATCTATTGGTTTACGTGTGACACAATGACTTATCGAAATATGTATTATCCAAAGCACCAGCCAAATTTTGAAAAACGGTTGGTCCCCGTGTTGGTCCGGGCTTCTTTGCATAATAGGCCATTTGCCTTCCTACCAGGCATCTCGTAAAAGGCGACCATAGGTTTACCGTCACTAACACCGTGACATCCTACTAGGTGGTAGAGTTTCGCAGTGACTCGCCCGGATTGGTGCCACTGCCTTACCTATACCCATAACGTCAATGCTTGCCGTTAACATGTTCCGGTTCGGAGGATAAGGCAGCCGATAAACTTACTTTGCTCGAGGCCTAACATCTCGGCCTCAGATTGGCAACACACCAATATCACCTTTGGTGTCTCTAGGCGGTGTGAATTTCTTACCATCAGTAAATCCATCTGCTTGTTTGCCTTCCAGTCCTATTAAAAATTATTCCTTAACCTTAAAATATCAAAAATGCACAACGTTAATATTCAAGTTTTCACGTAAACAAAAAAAATATCACCAGTAAATAAACTTCCTCGGTGGTAAATCAAAATAGTACATCAGTAATCAAATATAGAATGTAGCTATGGAAGCGCTCTTGAATAAACGCTCGTTAATAGTAATTACATGCAAATGAGTTGAGCACCATTGAATGTGTTGCCAGCTGTAATGGGATTAGCGATTGCGAGTACTATCGTCCAAAACACTTTTAATAAATCCTTGTTTAACTAATTATAAGTTTTGACAGGTGAGGAATTCTGAAAGTTTTTACTATCACTTTTGAAAATGATTTAAGTATAACAATTTTATAAGTAGGAAAAGGTCATTATCAGCACGACCACTGGTGGTAGAGTGCACGGCAATTTAAACAGGTGGGGATCCACCGCCTACCTGTTCCTGCCTTTGCTATGTTCCGGTCTGGAGGGCAGAGTAGCCTGTAGACTTGCACATTAGGCATTTTATGCTAGTGCAGCGACGCACCTGTAACATCTATGGTGTCTGCAGACCACGGTTGTCTCTTGCTATCATAAGAGTCGTGTGCTTATTCGCTGAACTCTAACATAAAAAATACTTATTCTTGTGACTTAAATTTTAGGGTTCTACACAGAAGAATGCATTTCAATATTTTTCAATACTTATGTCAGTGGAGTTGACAAATACATAAGTTAATCCGTAAGCATGAACATTCATAGTTTGCCTAAAAGTAACGAAGCGAAATTAAGTTTTAAATTATAGGTGTATTAATATAAGTAGATATAAAACCGTCAATACATATTTGCACTTAAGGCACACGTTACGGTTTTCGAGGTACTCCAATATCGTTTTTTCCGCCCGAGTTAACTACAAGCCTTGTTGCCCACAGCAACGGACAGAAAGAATCCAATACGTATCTACTTTTTACAGGAAATCGAATCAAACGAATGATTTTTGCTTTTTGAATGTTATATCTGAAAATAATTTCTCTACCATCCATATTAATTAAATGCAAATCTGTTTGCTGTTGTTAAACCGCTGGACCAATTTTGACGAAATTTAATATGCGTATAAAAAATACAGGAAAGATGTCATGTACAGCCAAGCTTCTAACTCTACAAAACTTTTACCTGAAAAATATTGACACCTTTGTTATATGGTTTAGCGGTTTCGCTATTGTCACATAAGTTTTGTTAAAAATATATTCATTGTTCTATGCTTTTCTACTAGACGTTAGTAATAATCATTGTTATAATAAAACGACAAAGCCATAAAATATTTTAAGTAAGGTGTAAAGTTTATGAGGTTTGTAGAGTTAGAGAGTGTAGAGTTAGAAGCTCTAAATTATATCTAACTAGCGGCCCGCCCCGGCTACGCACTGCTATAAAATATACATATAAACCTTCCTCTTTAATCACTTTATTTATTTGAAACGACCGCATCAAAATCCGTTGCGTAGTTTTAAAGATTTAAGCATACAAAGCTACATAGGGACAGAGGAAGCGACTTTGTTTTATACTACTTTTTGAGTGTGCGAGACATATTGACTCGTCTTGGCTACATTTTAGTTACATTAAGTGTTTTTGATTGGATTATTTTTATTTTAAGTATTGTAAAAGGATCAGATATCTGCATTGCTTACAGTGAGTATGTATGCGTCAGTAAATAAACATTCTCCTTTTATTACAGTATACTTTCAATCTTAAATCTATGCCTACCCACAGATTTTTATCAAAGCCTTCTTTGAAATGGTTTTCACTGTGTTGTAACAATGAAACTTTAAAAATTATATGTATTCAAATATGTCTGATATCACATCCCAATTATTTTCAATATTCAAAGATTCTTCTTTTACTATTTAACAATATATGTAACACAAGCTATTTGCTCTTCATTGCATTGCTATTACGACTTTGTCAGCGTAGGAGTTACGTTTTTCATGCAACTTTCATTCTCTATTATAAAATCGGTTCAGTGTTTTAGTCGCAAAAGGGCAACAGACTTTCGCATTTTGTATTGACTTTACATGAAATATTTTCCAAATGCAAAGACAAATCTCACACATAATGCAAACATACATATATTCACGGCTAAGCCACTGGACCAAGCAATACAATTTGATATGCACATAGATATTGTACCCTACTTGAAACCATTTTTTTTTTCAAAAACCACTCCTAAAAACACCATAATAGGGGATGAAACTTTGTATGAAATTGAATGAAAGAAAGAAAAAATATTTATTTGCGGAATATGAGTGTTACAAAGATGTCACAAAATTATTTAGGTGTTTCTACATATTCTACCAACTTGCGGTGTGCAACAATTACAAATAATAATTGAATAAAATGAATATGAATGAAATAAATATTTTTATTCTACGCGGACAAAGTTGCGAATAAGCAGCTGTAATTAAATTACAGCTGTTTTTTGCGACTTCATCAGCGAAGAATAGATTTTCATACAAACTTTCACACCATAATATTATAGTCGATTATGGAAGTCGACTTTTGTAAAAAAAAGTAGCCTCTGTTTCCTACATGCACATCAAATTTTATCAAAATCGGTTTACCCGTGAAAGTGTAATGGGGACTTTCGCATTTATAATATCTAGATAAAAAATGTGCTAACTTTATTTAACGCAAGAAAACCATGTGAGAATTATTACTTCTTATAACATGACATTCTTTACGTAGTGTCTGAGGGCAAAATACAGGTAAGTAGCCATTACAATCTCAGACTAGGGTCGTGGCCCGCCCTCCAGCGGCTTCTTCAGAGAAATGTGGTGCTGAACTAGGTCCTTAACATCTTTTCATGTCGTCTTCAGAAAACATTAGACGCTTATGGCCTACATGCTTCATATTAAACGCAAACAACACCGTCGTTTATCTGATACTAGGTTTTATGGGAAGAAACATTTTTATGACGTTCCCTAAATAATAGTTTTTATTATTATCGTCCACGCTTGGCGGATTTTCATTCTAAACACAATTTATAAATAACACTTACTTACACTTTTATTTATATTTTGATTAAAGCAAACGGTTTTAGTGTTTAATCAATAAAATTTGAGTATAATGACGAAATCCGATGATGACGAAATCGGCCTCATGATGCTTATACGTGAAACCGGTTGCCTGAATTATCATGAAATTAAAAAAAATCAATGACCACCGACAAAACCTATTCGTAATGAAGCTTGATCACGTCTGCCATCAAACAAAAATAAAACATCAAAATCATTCGTTTAGGAGTTATGGTGAATGGAATATGGTGGTGAGGGCTGTGAGCCCTCTACCACCTAGTAATGTAATACTGTGCGAGAAAGGCTGCGAGTGTTAATTTACAGTAATAATAACATGTATATAACAGTTGGATACCTTGTTTCACCTAGAATCCAATCATCAGACCCAGACATGGTGGCAATAAAACCAACTCAAAAGAGCGCTCTTTCAAATCGGTTCAGAAATTATGAAGAAATCGTTTAGCATACATAAAAAAATATAAGTCGGGCATATAACCTGCTTTTTAGAAGTCGGTTATAAAAGCTAGTTTAAAATATGTTTAAACTTTCGAGTAATAAAATGTTCTTTAAACATTTTGTGCGAGCTACAAATGCGATCTCGCATAAATGTAAAATGTCGTTTTGAATATTTAAAGGCGTTCAGAAACTAAAGCGTAGTGAGAAAGCAGGCGCTCCCGTTTTGCATGACGAGAGAAAAAGCACGATTTAAAAAAGTACTTTTACCTACCGGAGATAATCCTAAAAGCAAAACACGGTACGGTTTCAGCGTTTGAAACGAAAATGTGAACGGGAATTCTAAATTATTTATTCCATCCTATGGGTTTAAGCTGCCTTTTAGACTTAATGTATAATGGTAGCCCTATTACGGCCATTATACTTCTTTGAGTTTCTCTAAATCGTTTTTTGTGTTTAACTTTGTTTTAATATCGCAAATTTCATTAAGTTAATTTTTTAGAGTTCAATAAATCAAAAATTAAAATTATTTGATAGTCGTTTAGACTACCATCTTATTTACAGACTTAAAACCTGCAGCATTTACGTTTATTATAGTCTTTATTGCATTAAAATAAAGACTATAATGCCAACTTAAACCTTGGAGTGCCTTAGTCAATGTCTATTAATAAGTTATCATCGTTTTGCTACTTAACAATTTAAACACGAATTTAACAAGTGTTTAATTAAACACTGTTTAAAATATAATTCTCAACCAATAAAATCCATCCAGGTGAAATATATTGTTCGTTCAACGTTAAAATTTAGACAATCGTTAGACTAAACACTGTCTATTCCAAACACATGTCCATTTTTTATGGTAGACGTCAGACGTAGAAAAGTCATATTTTCTGATGGTTGTACGGTTGCGATAGATTTTCGCAATATTTTTTTTAATCTAGCTTCAGGTTAGTTATATATTTTTTCGTTTGATCATTTCATTACTTGTGAAATGTTGTCACCTTTGGTGCCGATATATAGGAAATTTGTCTGCTTATTTGCCTCTTATAAAAATACTAGCGGCCCGCCCGGGCTTCGCATATCAAATATCAAATATACATATAAACCTTCCTCTTCAATCACTTTATCTATTAAAAAACCGCATTACAACCCATTGCGTAGTTTTGGATATTTAATCATACAAATACAGACTTGGTTTTATACTATGGAGTGAAGAACGTGACTGCACTATGTGTGAAACAGAAAGATAGATCGTAAAGGTGACTACACAATCTCAAAACGAATGTTCCGGTCATTTCACCTCCGCGGTTACATGTTATAAATAGAAATGCTTCTTTCCCCGTATCGAATTGCCGCTTTACAAAAGCAGACATACAATTTTATAACCAAACATTTTATTAATATTGATCTAAAATAAATTCACTTCAACTTCAATTTGATCATTACATTCTTCTTTTATCTAAGATACATAACCTAGTTGACCAATTTCAATTAATCATACTCGTAGTTTAGATTATAAATCAATCCTTACTTTTTAAATAAGAACAACAAGATTAGAGTCATTCGTCGTTCGATCGTCTTAATAAAAAACAAACAGACAAGAGTTGAAAATCAATTGAATTTCAAAACGTATCCCAGGGGTTTTGGCGCCATCGAGAGAAA